>ML810605.1:225946-239271 GCA_009831015.1 Picea engelmannii | reverse complement strand
AATAACCGAGAACAATGTTGAGGGAGCAAGTCATATACTTGGCAACAATGTTCTGTAGTTTCCTTTGGAAATGGAGGAGGTAATATTATGGTTCAAGAAGAGAAGAGACTTATGCATTGTGCTTAGAACAAATCAAACTACAAAATGATATTATTGTTTCCGCAAAAGAGCACCTCCTTGACAGTATCAGTTGTGATGAAGAGTGCCTCAACTTTCAGATCAATTGTCATAAGTCTGACATTGTTAACCTCACTAGCCCTCCTATATTTGATCATGATGATTTTTTTAATGAAAGACATGGGACCCTCATTTGGGTGATCTCAAAATCTAGTGGATGTGGCAATAACAAGGATCATAGCAGAGGTCTATGTCCAAGATTTGAAAATGGTTGCGTTCGATGTGCTCATTTAACCATTTAGACAATATCACAATATTGTCACCCAATCATAGGCACACAGCCACCCCCGAGCACCGTAACGTTTGACAGATAAAATGATTCAGGAAGCAGCACTAGACCCAACAAATAACCAAGAGCGCACCTTTCTCCAAAGATAGCGCACAAAGTAGAAAGTCCCAAAACAAAGACCAAGACCATAGCCAACTGCAGTCATTGCAATTGCACTCCTCCTCCGGACTTGCGCACCAATTATCTTGAGTGAGAGTGTGTGTGTCTCCAAATTGGCTCAAGTACCCTCTATTTATAGTGCTCTTTGTCACCTGTCTAGGCCGACTTCTCTTTTTGGAGGCTCATATTTTAATATTAATTTTTTTACTGAGCTGACTTGTCTTGAGGGTTTACACACATCTGTTTAGGGTTTACCCTCTATTCTAGTCATAGTTTACACATGGAGGTTAATACCTCCCGTAGCTACCATAATATCAACACTCCCTCCTAGCTAGGGAGGTATTAACTGTAATTGTCTCAAACACATCCATCCATTTCACATGGTATGGACAAGGCTCACATAGTCCTGCAGACCATTCTACAGGTAGCATCATCATAGCCACATAACCTATCTCATGATCACGCAAATCAAGTGATGAGCATCATCATCACAATCATTATCATTTGATAGCATCCTGGCGTCAAAATATATCATCGTGTGCATAATCTATCGAGGCCATACTCCATCTGAGTAATCGGGCATGATGTTGAATAAGTCATTGTGTTGGACTCAGCGCACTCAACAGAGTGTCTCGCATAAGTCACTCAATCAACAAAGTGATATAGGGACCATTCTTCTAATCTAGACATGCGTCCTAAAAGAATGAATGTCCCAACATATGCTAAAAGCATGGGTGAATATCTAGGGTTTTGGACTTAGGGTTAACTCAATGTAATAAAAGGAAGCCTAGGTGAGACGATGAGGTACATTGTGTGAGGAGGTGAGAGAGTAACATACACAATGCGAGACTCACAGAGAGTGTTAGGTTGCGAGACACACACCGAGAGAGAATGAGGAGATCTCATTGAGTGGGTGAAGAGAGTTTATCCAAGTGTGAGTGGACAGGGTTGAAGAAAGGTGCAACGGGGCATCCAGGGAGATAGCAACCATGTGGGCTAGGCTATCATTGCATGTAATCACATGAAGGGGCATTATCCCTGTAAGGGAGCCCGAGATTAATAAAAGAAGATCTAGTTTTCCCGCAAGGGTTTTTCTAAGCATGTTAAAATGAATTCCTTGTACAATGTGTGATTGGTTTCTGCTTTAATGCTCCTCCTAAATTTATTGTTGAGTAACCTAGTTGTGCTTTAATTCAATAAATGTGTTTTATTTGGAATTGACTGTCGGGTGCTAAGTTTACAAGAAAATCAACATGCACTCCATCCATGTGGACATGTTAAGAATACTGAATTTTCCAAACTCCTATCGAGTGTGTTTAAAAGATAGAAGTTTATCCCCGCTGTTTCCAACCATGTTACATGAAGGTACCTTATGTAAAAAACAAACGTTGGGAAATTGAAAGAAAACAGGATGAGGATGGACAACCCAGATTTCCACCAAAGGTTTGTCTCAAATTTCTAAACTACCCTTGAACCAAGTTTATGGTGGAAATACAAAAAAGTTTTTCGAAAATTTATGAAGTACCTTTTCACCAAGAGATCAATGATGCAGCAAGTGCCTGGTTCAAGATCATGATCATGATTTTTTCCATGAAGAGTACTTTCTCTCTCATCAAATATGTGCAAAAGATCATGACAGGGATGTAAGCTTCAATTCTCTCTCCCCCATGTGAAAGTGGGTATTTGTAAAGTGTCGATGCAAAGTTTGGAATCATCCCATCTTAAAATCGGTATTTGCACCAGGCTAATGCATAATTGGATTAATAGATGAGCATCAATTCTCAACCCATGTTAAAATGGGTATTTGAACCAGGTCAATGATGAATTGGGATTGATAGCTAAGTGTAAATTTTTAGATAAGGTGTGTCTATAAATATAAGCATATACTCACTATTCCATTTATGGTACAAACCCATAACACATTTCTTCACACATGGACTGTATATACATGTATCCATCTCTCTTATAAGAATAGTCAACATTTTCCAAGTTGGACAGCACTTTGGAAGAGATGCCATCATTAGGAATATTATTCTACCAAACTCTTCTATCACTTGCACCGAGCCACATCCACAAGCAGCCAGATAACCCTCGAGGAGAAAACCAATAGACGAGGACATGAAACAACTCTGCACCATCAAGCCAAAACCCTATTGACTATATCTACACACATAAACTATTGTTAAACAATGTATGTTAAAGAAACTTCTATGCTTCAAAACTTACAAATTTTGTTGCATGACTTGCACCCACAACTACTAGATTTGTCATATCCCCAATCAAGTAAGCTGTGAGAGCCAGATTGAACAACATATAAAATATGTCGAAACTCACCTCGATAGATTTAACGGAATGGAGATTTCCATATCAAATAGAAGTTAAGCTGTAATAAACCAATATAGAAAGCATATATAGCGGACCCACATATTATCTTCTCTAAAGTTAGGCCAAACATAACCTTTATGATGCATTGTTGGTTCCCATCCCATCTGTAATGTGGCATAATGACAAAATGCTCATATGTAATTGCATAAGAAAAGAATGCTCTATCTTGCAAGTCGACCATGAAAATAAGTAGAAGTCCAAGATCATCGGTAAGTTAGTTCCCTACCCCAACCAATTGATCAGACATACAATGCCAAGCTACGCGGCCTGAGGTGGTGTATATTAGAACTATGAACTTGAGACGAACAATGTCAAGCTTGTCAGCCTAAGGAGGAGTACATTAGACTTGATTTTAGATGGATTTGGGATATTGAATTACCCAATAAATTGTCAAATCAATGAATCCTTACAGGAGAAGATAAATAGTTGAGCACCCAACAGTACAACATTAAATGCAATATATGATGAGATATACATAGTTGGATCTTAAGCACAATCGAGGATATCCTAGTGATTATAGCAATCAATGCTGCATTGTTACATGCTTATTGAACCCCCACCTCCACCCAAGGTTGTAATATACACTTGGATTCTTTCCTGCAATGAAATCAGACCCTAGTTTAGATGGATTTGGGATACTGTATAACCCAATACGTTGTCCAAACAATGAACTGTTAGACAGATGAAGAGTTGATGGAGCATCGAGCAGTACAACATTAAATGAAATATATATTGAGACAGAGTTGCATCTGAAGCATATCTACTGAAAATTGTATTTAATGTTGCACTTCTCCATGCTTATTGATCTCCCAACCCCACCTAAGACAATGGAAAGAACCTGGCTTGTCGGCCTCAAAGTTCAATGAAAGGATTATATACAATCGATCAGTTTCATAGAGTTTTATTAACCAAAATTTGTCTTCTAAGTGGAAATGTTTTTGTTGTTTGTTTATTTTTTGTTGTGACGGGTGACACTTTATATAGTACACTTTGTTGGTTGTATTTATTATCTGTTGGCAAAACATTATCCTGACCAAAATAAAACACGGTAAGGTTCTATCAGACCTGTTAAATTTATAGCAGCTGCAAGAGCCATTCTCCAGGAAGATGGCAAAGACCCTATAGCCGAGATCTAGGGCCCCTAGTGCACTCCTGGGGTACTTGGTCTGAGACCAAACAGTCAGTGCCATGGAAAAAAACCCTTGTTAGGGCCCCCAGTATATGACTGGGGTTCTTGGTCTGGGACCAAGCAGTTAAAGCCCCTAGATATGTCTAGGGCCCCTGGACATGGTCCAGGGTACCCATGCCTGGGGCATGGGTTTCTTGGTCTAGGACCAAACAGTTAAAGCCCCGAGATATGTCTAGGGTCCATGGACATGGTCCAGGGTACCCTTGTCTGGGGCATGGGTTGATCCTTGGTCTTGTACCTTGGTGGATAAGACCCCAGAAATGTTCTGGGGCAACTTGAGTATTTTGTTGGTATATGACCCTCCTTGAAGGTGGGCATGACCACATAAGGGATGTATTCCATATGCAATGATGATAAAGTTAATAAGGTCACCTTGAATATGAATGGACAAGTATTGCCACCAAGCTACCCCATCTAAACCCTCCCTTACCCTTGCTTGTGTTGGTTTGGGGTTTTATATTGTTTTTGTCTTAAGGGTTAAATAAAGTTTAAATTAAAATGTTAATTATACCATGTTTAAATTATTTAATTTAAACATGTTATTTTTAATAATTATTATTTTAATTTAATTTCTATTACCCTAGCCTAAACTATAAATAAACCCCCCCTACCCTTCACAACTCACTTTTATTATTATGTTCTTGAGCTCCTAAAGTGAGCGGATCCTCTCTCCTTGTTGCAGCCCTTCTTGTCATCTGCTGTTGGAGTGTTTTGTTGCGGCCCTCTCCTTGTCTGATGTTGGTGTAGCTGTGTGGTGCGGCCCCTTATCTACTGCTGTTGGTGTAGCTGTGTAGTGCGGCCCCTTATCTACGGTTGTTGTGTGACTGTGTGGTGCAGCCCCCCTTTGCTACTGTTGTGGTGTGGCTGTGTGGTGCGGCCCCCTTTGCTACTGTTGTGGTGCGGCCCCCCTTTACTACTGTTGTGGTGCAGCCTTTGCCTATCCGCTGTGGCGTCTCCAACCTTGTGAATGCGGCCCTCCTTGCATCTGTCCAGACATGTTCCTTTGAGCCACAGCCTCCCTTAAACTACTCTTTTATGTAAGGGTTTTATCCACAAAATTTCTGTGTGAGGGTTTGGGTGATTGAAATTTTCTGTTGAGGGTTTGACTTTAGATTTGTATCCCTGTGGCCCTATCTACTTGGTGGCAAGAAAGTATATTCTTCTCTTGGCAAGAGATCCAACCTATATGGTGGATCTATGAGCTGGACTTTGTCTGAGCATAATAACAAATGGTATTGCATCTCTAGTGTGTGGCTGTGACATCTTCAGAGGTAAGACTTCAGGGCAAGGTAAGTTATCTATTCAGTTTATCATTATCAGATCTGGATTTTGCTTTGAGTTTTTGTTTTGATCTATCTAGATTTATGTATCAGCATTGAAGGTTATCAGATCTGGACTRTATATTGAGTTTAGTTCTCACTCCTTGTTTCTGAAGTTTGGTTTGCTGCTCATGATCAAATTGTGTTTATTTTGAGTTTAGATCTGTTAAGATTTACACCAGCATTATAGATCARAACTTTTTGTTTATTCTAGATCTACTCTTTAACRAAATAACTAAACTATCTTAGATCTGAGCACACATGTTTGTTTTCTCTGTTCAAGCAATCTAGTTGTTATTCTCACTGAAATTTAAAAAACACTTTTGTTCTGCTTTACTACCCTAATTCTATCAAGGCCTAACTTCAGAGAACATAATATATGGGTCTGCTATATATATGCTTTCTATACTGGTCCATTACAACTTTAACTACTATTGGATATGAAGATCTCCATTTCGTTAATTCTATCGAGGTGACTTTCAACATATTTTATATGTTGTTCAATCTGGCTCTCACAGCTTACTTGATTGGGGATATGATGCAATATTCCCACCTCATTATTCTCTAGAGTTTGAGGTAATTTTTCCGAGTTTGAGGATGGTTGTCACTGTGTTGTTTCGTCAAACAGTTTGTATATCAGCTGCTGTAGGTGCCATTTTCTTATAGCTTTTACAATGGATAGATCTCTTAGCTGTTCATGTGTAATTTCCCACAAAGACAATCACAGAATATGTTACTGTAAAGCAAAAGTGATAGAAATAGTTGCTGCTGTTTTATTTATTAATCAAGAAGATCACACATAACTGTCCCAGTAATTACATAAGCAAGTTTCTAATGATAATCCAGTTTATAACCTCAGCAAATCAATATAATAGACTGGGAGATTTTCTCAGCATACAATAGACACCATGGAGTATAGGTTCGGCCTCTGTAAGGAACACTTCAGATATAAATATTCACCGCAGCAAATGAAGGGAGAAACCACCATAGAAAACGCCCAGAATAACTGTTGGTGCACATCCCAGCCAAGGCATAAACCCCGCGATAATAACAAGTTTCCACACTCAGAAATGAGAGTAAATGCGCCCAGCTTTGAGATAAATATCAGTCTCCAGTTAGCAGCAATATTTTCTGTGTATAGATGCGCCCAGATTTGAGGTAAAGCGCCGCGCAATAGAGATTATGGGCTTGCGCTCATACACACAGGCTCCCACTCCCAAATCGCTCCACCAATATGAAGATGTTGCGCCCAGACAGAGGAGGACACACCCCGGAATGATGTGCTTCAGTTCCGCAGCAAACTCACCCAGATTTAAAGAGCTATCAATAGCCACAAAGGGGGGCGCACTTCCCACACTATAACTCTGTCCTCCCACAAGAATATTCGCCCAGCTATTGTAGAATGCGCCCAGGATGAGAATATTCAGTCTCCACGCAGGGATTCCAGCCTCCTTGAAGCAAGTCGACCCGTATGTTTCCCAACTCAGCCGGCACACAAGGAAATTAGGCCACCAACTCAAGAAATCGACTGCAAGGAGATGAAACTAGGTAGCAATAAGTCCAATGACGAAATTTGAGATGATCCCGTCCTTGAATCTGACTAGGGTGTATTATTGCAACACCGAAACCAAAGATAAAAGCAAGGGTTTCCAAGAAAACCCTAAAAACTATCTAAAAGCTATCCAAATCTATTTTCTCTATCATCAAATGCAAGAATGAGGGGGGCCTCTTCTTTTCCCCTCTTTTATTTCTTCATTGAGTTATTTCCTACTCACTTTACTTTTTAATTTTCTTTTTAAGTCACTTTATGCTAGTACACTTTATAATTCTTAAGTGACTTTATTTTGGGTTGGTGGTTGAGCATCATCTTGAATGACCACTTTCTGAAAGATTCTATAATCGAGGACAATTTTAAAAGATCAATTTTTTGGAATACCCCGATAACTTTAAGCCATATTATAAATATCACATTTTATGAAAGCGTCGATGCCAATTGTGCATGTTAGAAAGATTGAATATTGCAAAGGATCTGAATTCTTCTGAACATGTTAAAAAGTTTGATTTTGTAAAATCCATGTTGGATGTTAAAAGGCTGGAAGTTTGTGTATGTGTTGGAAGGATAAATATTTGTGAACGCTTCCATAACCATGGACACGTTAAAAACATCAAACTTTTTCAAGGCATTGACACCTTTCAAGCATGATAAAAAGATAAAATTTTGTGAAGGCTCAGATGCCTTTGGGGCATATTAAAAACATCAAATTTTGTAGAGGCCCCAAGGCAACTTGCGCATGTGAGAAAGACCGAAATAAATGGAGTCCTCAATTTCATTCAAGCATGTTGAAAAAATGAATCATGTGCATTGTGGAGGCCGAGATACCTTTGGAGTGTATTAAAAAGTTCAAAGTTTGCGAGAGCTTCTGAACCTATGCATAAATTATGAAGACTCAATTTTTGGGGTTGTGTTAAGAAGATCAAATTTTGTTTTACAAAAAAGGCCATAGTGCCCTTCGTGGCATGTTAAAAACATCAAATTTTGTGAAGTCTCCAATGCATTTCATGCATGTTAAAAAGACAATTTTATGAAGGCCACGATGCCATTAGGGATGATAGAAAGATCGAATTTTGTGCGGGCCCCAATGCCTTAAATAAATAGTTTTCTATATCTAAAATTCCAACGCGTGTGATATAAATACAAACGAAGGTTTAATACTATGGATTTTTGCAGAAAAACAACTCGACATTCAACTGTACCGTATTAGTAGGTTGAAGCTTAATGTAATGGTTTACCAATGGCCCTCAAGGTTATTTGAAGCTCTTTCCGCAGTAAGCCTAGAATGACCTCTACTTGCTTGATAGGGGCATTTCTTCTTCAAATAGGTCTACCTAAAACAGAGGTATATCCTTAATTAATACATCCCTTTCAAACTCCTTCAAATTGGTCCTAGATATTATGGAATTGGGCATGGATTGGGCTTCAAAATCTATATTACGGAATCATGCGTTGTGTCATGGATATTAGGGCACAAATTTTGATTATGTTTCTATCATTTTTAAAACACAATATAAGATAATTTTTTTAGTGTCTGACTAAGGACCACAAAAGAAGGTCAAGGGGACTATTGAATACAAGGATGTCAACACAATGCAGGAGTACCATAAGGTCTCCTATAAAAGATGAGATGCAAAACGTAAAATAAGTAAACTAAAGTGCAATAAGGTGGATTAATAGATAGTGAGATCTACACTGAGGCATTAAGAACCCTCGACCTTGAGCTTAGAGACCTCCTTTGATCATGACAAGTATCGTAGGAGAAGATTCATGAACAAGAGAAACCAAAAGAAAGGAGAATAGGTTTGTAATGGAATCGACCCATCTCTCCTACCATCAGAGGTGGAAAGAAGAAAGATGACTATAATCGATGTCCTGAGGGGGAATTGGTAGAGTGCCTGGATCGTCCGTTGCATTGTTGACTGGTAGAGGTAGTGCACTGACGAGGTTTGGGGGATCTCATCCGACGCATGGGAAGGGATCTGATCTGGTCATTTCGTTGAAATCTCGTGGGATGAGGGTAGGTCCCACGGTGATTTGGATTTAGGAGTAGAACAAATTGATTATAGACTGAATACAATAAACAAAGAGATATGAAGAATAACACAGATATACAGTGAACAATATCTTCTATTAAATAAATGAAATAGCCTAAAACTGTAAAACTACAGAACTGAAACACTTGCTTGAATGGTGGTATTTATCTCTGAGAAGAGATGTGGTTGTTATGCGCATCCTTCTGAGCATAATCATTACAATGAGGCTCCAGAGGCCTTTTTGATATTACTCATCAATGCCAAAACTCTAGACATCCAAAAAGCTAACCCTAGAAGGTGAAACGCCAAAAGTCATGTGGGCCCCTATGGGTAAGTTGGTACCTCAACTTCTCGGGGTCGTAACTTTTGCATACGACCTCCATTTTAGGCGTGTGATAGCCCGTTGAAAAGGTTTTTCAGAGAACTACACATTGTGTCGTCAATCTCTGATGTCGTCTACAGTTTAACTGTGGCGAGCCAAAAAAATAATGTTTAGGGCCCCAAAACAACCCTAGAAGTACAACAAGATGTGCTGACATGAAAACATACAAAATAAGCCAGTTGGATTAGGAAAGAGGCTACCAGTATCCACCTGGAGAATGTGTGGGGCTTCAGACAGCCCCAAAAATGTAGAACCCACAATTACAGAGAAGTACAAAAGAACGTGTTGAACAAAAACGGACAAGAGGAGCCAATTGGAATAGGAGGGTGGCCACCAATATCCACCTGGATCACTCCTCCCCCCTTAGGAAGCAATGGTCTCCGTTGCATTGATTTCCCCCATCAGGTGAGGAAACTTCTGCTAGATTTGGCCCCGAGTGAGCGACTTGCCTTGGGATAGGAGTTTCCCTGCCTTGACAACCCGATAAAGCGAGATCCTCTGCTGGCAAGTGCCCTTGATCTGTGTGTCCACTATCTGATCAGTGGATGCTTGTTCCATGCAGTCAGGGTTGAGCTCTGTTGGTGTGAGTTGTTCTGCAAACTCTAAGGTGTCCAATATTGGTGGAAAATACGACCGAAGGAGGTCCACATTGAACACTGGATGCAGGCCAAGGAAGGGTGGAGTGTTGAGCTCAAAAGCATTGCTACCCACAGCGTTGGTGATAGTGTAAGGACCATAGCGAAGTAGGTGAACCTTCTGATGGGGCCCCGTGAAACGCTCCTTCTGCAAATGTAACTAGACTTTGCCGCCAACTTGAAACTGGTGCGGTACCCTGTGTTGATCATGGCGTTGCTTGTACTTAGCATTGGATTTCTGCAAAATCTCTTGGACCTGTTGGCGGATGTGTTGAATCCGCTCAATGAATCTGGTGGCTTTGTCGGTCTCAGACTCAACATGGGAAGAGTATGTCTGTGTGGTGGCAAGAGGTAGTGCAACATCCATGGGACCCAAGGGTTGGAATCCCAGCCCCACCTGAAATGGGATATGGTCGATGGACCTATGAAGAGCCATGTTGTAACTGTGTTGAACATAGGGGAGACTCTCATCCCATGTGCATGGATGCTTAGAGTTGTACATGCACAGGATGTGCACAATAATCTGATTGACAACCTTTGTTTGGCCGTCTATTTGGGGGTTGAAAGAACTGGATTTTGTGAGCTTGGTGTTCAAGTGACCAGAGACTCGACCAAAATGTGTTGAGGAACTTGTTGTCTCGATCGGAGATGATGGCCAGTGGTATCCCAAAATGGACCCACATTCGTTCGAAGAAGAGCTTGGCAGTATTTGTCACTGTGATATTCTTCTGACAGGCTGCGAGGATGGCCATCTTCGATAACCAATCAACGACCACAAATACGCAGTCATTTCCTTCCTTGGTGGACGGAAGACCAGACATGTAATCCATTGAGATGGATTCCCAAGGCTTCTCAGGAATAGGAAGAGGGGTGCATAAGCCTTGCTTCTTAATGGTTGGCTTGGCAATGGCACAGGCAGTGCAAGATCTGATATACTCTAAGTCACCTGGTTTGAATTTGAATTCGAATTCGACGACTTTGAAATTCGACAAAAATTCGACCATGAAAATTTAGGTAATAAAATTCGATATAAATTCGACATACTACAAAATACTACAAAATTTGAAAACTAAAGAATATATATAATAAAATGAAAAAAAAACATTCCTCCATTATAAAATAAACCATCTAACAACTTAAATATAAATCATGACATTATTAGTCCCTGTCGAAGGCCCAGGGACTATAGCGATGAGTTCATCGTTGAACTCATATTAGTTTAGGGTTGACTTTTTAATTTTTCAAAAAGTGTAATGTTTAACTTAGGACATTTGTATTTATTTATTTTAAAAAATATACATATATATACTTGTTAACATTTTATTGGCTTGTAGATTTAAAGTGTTATTGCAACCTTCGCTTCTTCCAATGCATATTTGGAATGCTTTAATTACTTTATAAAGCTTTTAATTAAAGTTTATAGCTTTACTTAATGTTTAAACCTGCGTAAACTTCATTTTAATCACTTGAAATTATGGTTATGTATTTTTTATTGTCATTCACTCATTTATTTACGATTGTCATTCAGTCATTTCAGTACTATGCTTTGAACCCAGTCAAACTGCCACTACTATGCTTTGAACCCAATGCTTACTGCCACTACTACGCTTTGAACCCAGTGCTACACAGTTCATACCCAAGATCGGATCATAGTTCGTACATGATTTATTTTTCATTTAATGAATTACAATGACACGGAAATAAGAGACCCTCTACCACAACAGCTTCATTTCTCCATTCATTCAATGCTAATATTATAAGAGACAGAGCATTCCATTCCCCAAATCAATTTATGCTCCACAGGCATTTGAGCACTCACAAATCTGTAAAAGGCAAGGAATGCAGAGCCCAAGTGGATGTTCAGGACTACGAAGCAGTGATAGGAATATAGACCCACGTACAACGCTCGACACTCACTAAGGCATTCTGCAGCTGCCCATCTAAGTATGGTTCTCACCCAAACAACAATGTGTGTCTAATATGCATGGGGTTGCCTGGTTGTTTCCCTGTTCTTAACGAGAGAGCAGTGGAGTCCGCTGTGAAATTAGGAGTCGCATTGCACTGTCAATTGTCATTGAAATCCAAGTTCGATCGCAAACAATACTTTTATCCCAACCTACCCAAAGGATACCAGATTTCACAACATGACATTCCTATAGCCAGAAATGGATTCGTAGATGTCGATATTCCGATGGAGTTTGGAGGTGGGCACTGTCGTTTTTGTATAACCAGAGTGCACATGGAGGAGGATGCTGGAAAATTGATTCATGCTGGGAATGATCATTTCTCGGGTTCATTCTACACTCAAGTTTGCTCTGTTTCTCAAATGGTTGTTTTGGGTAGTCCTGCCCTTTTTCTTCATTCCTATTTTTCTTTCCTTGTAAACATGGTTCAATGCCAGGTTAAAAGCTAGAAATATGTTTTGATTTTAAGCAGGAGAAGAGCAGGGCTCAAACATAACTTCACAATTTCACTGATAGTAGTCTTGGTGACCTGGGTACTACCCAAATCAATATCTTAGGGTTGACTTTTTAATTTGGGTAGTTTGGGTAGTACCCAGGTCACCAACACTTCCTTGACTTTTTAAATAATCTAAACCATAAAAAGTCAACCCTGAGTTCAAATTGCTGCAGCTTTGCAGATTGCCTATGTATCTAAATAAATTTCATTAAATTCCTCCAGATTGATTAAATTACCTTGAAGTCCCTTATCGGGTACTTTAAAACGCAGATGATGTGATCAAATTGCTCCAGCTTTGCAGATTACCTATTTCTCTAACTAAATTTCCTTAAATGCTTCCAGATTGTTTAAATTACCTTAAAGTCGCTTGTCGGCCACTTTAAATAACATATGCTAGTCAAATACAGCTTGACATGAGGTCATTCCCTTAGTAAAACCTCGAGCATCAGACAGAGTTGTCATCGATGCAGGTAGATCCTTAATGTTTTGCAAGCTTTCGGGAAAAAAACCTGTTATGTCAAGGTTTCGGCGCAATAATTAATGGCAAGTCTGTCTGGTGTTTAAGGTTTGTCGTTTCCTACGATAACACATGTTGCTAATGAATCAGCATACGCCATTTTGGACAACCCCATGTTTCCAATAACAATTTTTTAACAGATTCAATTATGACGCCCAACTCGAACTTTCTTAAACTAGATCGGAATGAAGCACATAACTTAGTTCAATTTACTTCGCTACGCTAATAAAATCGCTTATTAAAAGTTTGTAATAGATTACTTAACTAAAACTTATTTTAGTGTAA
>ML810605.1:201433-222229 GCA_009831015.1 Picea engelmannii | reverse complement strand
TTCTGCAATTCCCCTGTGTCTGTATGAACTACAGAGACTTGTGATCAGTGTGGATGATCATCTCCTTTCCCAGAATGTAATGTTTCCATTGACGACAGGCTTGTACAATGGAATACATTTCCTTGCCACAGGTGGGGTATTTCCGGATAGTATCTAAGAGGGTCTCACTATGGTATGCCACCAGATGGCGGTGTTGAGTGAGAACTGTGCCTACAGCATGGTCAGATGCATCAGTCTCAATCTCGAACGGTTGTTGCAGATCAGGCAAGGACAATACTGGAGTTGAGCACAAGCGAGATGCTTCAGATCATCGATTGCTCGTTCTTGTTCCTTCCTCCACACAAACTTTTTCCTGCCACCGCCCTTGGCCACCTAGCTCAGGGCCCATGCAATATGGGAGAATCCCAACACGAACCGTTAGTAGAAGTTGTCCAGTCCCAAGAAGCCCCGAAGCTCAGTTAGTGTGGTCAAGGCTAGCCAATCACGAATGACTTGGATCTTAGTTGGATCAACATGTACCCCGTGCTCATCAACAATGTAGCCCAAGTATTGGACCATGTTCATGCCAAAAGAGCATTTTTCCAAGTTGGCATATAGCTTGTGCTGCCACAGAGTGCTCAAACCTATTGAATATGTCGCATGTGCTCCTCCCAAATTGTGTTGAAGATGAGGATGTCATCCAAATATACCACCACAAAGAAGTTGGTGAAGGGTCGCAATACATCATCCATCAACCTCATGAAAGTGGTCGGTGCATTTATTATGCCAAAGGGCATGACCAGCCATTCGAAGAGACCTTCTTTAGATTTGAAGGTTGTCTTCCATGCATCAGTTGGTTCAATGGGAACCTAGTGGTAACCATACTTTAGGTCAATCTTGCTAAAGAACTTTTCCCCCTTGAGTTGGTCAAGAAGGTCATTAGTCTTGGGAATCGGGTACCGGTTCCTGACTGTGATTTTTCTTAAGACTCTATAATCAATGCAAAGTCGCCAAGTCTCGTCCTTCTTCTGTACCAATACAATCCGGCTTTCGCACAGGGAGGAGTTGGGTCTGTTGTGCCCCTTTTGAAGAAGCTCTTGGCCCTTACGCCTGATTTCGTCATTTTCCATCAGCGAGCCACGATAAACTGGTCCATTAGGTAGAGGTGCACCGGGGGTCAAATCAATTGGATGCTTGACTTGATAGTGCGTCGACACCCCTGTGGGTTAAGTGAAGATGTCTTTGTATTATTCCACAATCATGTCCACTTGCTTTTGCTGCAAAGAGAGGCTCTATGTAGAGGCCACGGATGCGGCGACGACCTTATGCTTACTATGAGCACGGATCATAAAGAAGACGAACTTCCTGGTCTGTGAAATGACCTTACTGCATTTCTTAGCAGAGATTAAAGAAATAGCAGTAGACGACACTACCTTTCGTATCCTGTACAATTGTCTACCCAAAGTAATAATAACACTGCAAGGTCTAGACTCATACACAGCATGATGCTTCCACAAATATGCTTGTCCTAAAAGAACATCAAAAAATTCGAGGGGAGCAATATCACACAATACCTTATCTTTGAAAGGCTTGATGTCGTAGAGTAGACAACATTGTTGGCTGACACGAAGATCTCTTAATTGGCAAAGCCAACCGATGTTATAGGGATGCGGTGCGGTGTCATTAGCAGGTCCAGCCACTTGACGACCTCTACTAAAATCAGGTTCTTCTGACTACCACTATCGACAATGAAATGAAGTGGAGTCCCCTTTACCCACATTTGTGAGTGAAAATGTGTTCCCCTTCGTCCGGTTCTTCTGGTCCTCTTCCCTCCTTCGGGATTTGATTCGGACTCAGAATCGACCTCTGACTCGAAAGCCTTCAGCTCGGCCACAAGTGACTGCTAAGACCTTCTTCCTAGTTTGTGAAATGACCTTACTGCATTTCTTAGCAGAGATTAAAGAAATAGCAGTAAACGACACTACCTCTCGTATCCTGTACAATTGTCTACCCAAAGTAATAATAACACTACAAGGTCTAGACTCATACACAGCATGACGCTTCCACAAATATGCTTGTCCTAAAAGAACTTCACAAACTTCGAGGGGAGCAATATCACACAATACCTTCTTTGAAAGGCTTGATGTCGTAGAGTAGACAACATTGTTGGTTGACACAGAGATCTCTTAATTGGCAAAGCCAACCGATGTTGTAGGGCTGCGGGTGCAGTGTCATTGGCAGGTCCAGCCACTTGACGACCTCTACTGAAATCAGGTTCTTCTGACTACCACTATCGACAATGAAATGAAGCGGAGCCCCCTTTACCCACATATGTGAGTGAAAGATGTGTTCCCCTTCGTCCGGTTCTTCTGGTCCGCTTCCCTCCTTCGGGATCTGATTCGGACTCATAATCGACCTCTGACTCAAAAGCCTTCAGCTCGGCCACAAGTGACTGCTAAGACCCTCTTCCCGGTCTGTGAAATGACCTTACTGCATTTCTTAGCAGAGATTAAAGAAATAGTAGTAAACGACACTACCTCTCGTATCCCGTACAATTGTCTACCCAAAGTAATAATAACACTGCAGGGTCTAGACTCATACACAGCATGACGCTTCCACAAATATGGTTGACCTAAAAGAACATCACAAACTTCAAAGGGAGAAATATCACACAATACCTAATCTTTGAAAGGCTTGATGTCGTAGGGTAGACGACATTGTTGGTTGACATGGAGATCTCTTAATTGGCGAAGCCAGACGATGTTGTAGGGTTGCGGGTGCGGTGTTGTTGGTAGGTCCAGCCGCTTGATGACCTTTTCTAAAATCAGGTTCTTCTGACAGCCGCTATCGACAATGAAATGGAGCGGAGCCCCCTTTACCCACATTTGTGAGTGAAAGATGTGTTCCCCTTCGTCCGGTTCTTCTGGTCCACTTCCCTCCTTCGAGATTTGATTCAAACTCAAAATCAGCTTCTGGCTCGAAAGACTTCAGCTCGGCCACGAGTGACTGCTTGGAGCGGCATTCTTCAATGTTGTGCCAAGGGATTTTATGATACTCACACCATTTTCCCATGTCCTTCGTCTTCTCATTGCCTTTCTTGTGTTGCAGCTTGGACTAGTTGTCCTGAGAGCAGCCATCTAGGCTCGATCCCTTGCTGTGTGGGTTGGGGCCGCCTTTTCCCTGCTTCAATTGTGAGGAGTTTGCAGATCCAAACTCTCGCCTCTTCTGCTTAAATTTCTGCTCGATCTTGACAGCATATCTATAAGTCGTGCCCAATGAGACGATGTCCAGAAAATTCATTTTTGTTTGAATGTATCTATGCAAACCGTCGCGGTATTTGAGCACCAGATGATGCTCAGAGTCTTTGATACCCAATTTGGTGCGCAAGGTATGGAAAATATTGGTGAAATCTAGTACTGTATGATCCCTTTCTTGACGCAGGGTGGTCCATCTGGTATACTAGTCCTCGTAGCTTCCAACAAGATAGTATTGTTTTTTAATGGTGTCCTGAAAGGAATCCCATGTACGGGCCACCACAAATATTGTAGATTCCTCTATGACCCTTTTCTCAGAGTAAGTATCCCACCAGCCCTTAACATCGGGGACGGCCTTGAGGAGTACAAAAGTATTTTTTTCCCTATCGGAAAAATTATGGACCGAAAAATACCCTTCGAGCAGATTCAACCATTTATCTACAACATTTGCATCTATCAGTCCTTCAAATAATGGAATATCAAAATTTACTTGCACCTTGAAGGGGGTTGCATGGTCGCTTGATGAAAATGCATCTCACGTTGGCAACAGTCAAAGGATCTGCACAAAGTTGCCCACCATTTCATTCCTTTGTCGCGCGAGGGCTACCTCGAGCAACATTTTAATAGGATCTCTTGCTCCATATTTCTTTTTGTCCCCCATGGGTTGTTGTCGAGCTCGATGCGGTCGATCTTGCAATGGCTCGATTGGTTCGAGTACCAACTTCTTGTACCCAGATCTTGTCGGGGACATGCACGAAGAAAAACAAATGAAGAGTAGACCGCTCTGATACCACTGATCCAGATTTAGAAGCAGAATGAACTGATTACAAACTGAATACAATAAACACAGAAATATGAAGAATAACACAGATATCCAGTGAACAATATCTTCTATTAAATAAATGAAATAGGTTGAAACTGTAAAACTACAGAACTGAAACACTTGCTTGAATGGTGGTAGTTATCTCTGAGAAGAGATGTGGCTGCTATGCACATCCGTTTGAGAAGAATAATTACAATGAGGCTCCAGAGGCCTTTTTGATATTACTCATGAATGTCAAAACCCTAGACATCCAAAAACCTAACCCTAGAAGGTGAAACGCCAAAATTCATGTGGGACCCTATGGGTAAGTTGGTACCTCAACTTCCCGGGGTCGTAACTTTTGCATACGACCTTCGTTTTAGGCATGTGATAGCCCGTTGGAAAGGCCTTTCACAGAACTACACATTTTGCAGTCAAACTCTAACTCCGTCTACAGTTTGACTGTGGTGAGAAAAAAAAAACAATGTTTAGGGCCCCAAAACAGCCCTGGAAATACAACAAGATGTGTTAACATGAAAACATACAAAATAAGCCAGTTGGATTAGTCGAGAGCCCAACAGTATCCACCAGGAGGATGTGTGGGGCTTCAGACATCCCCAGAAGTGTAGAACCCACAATTACAAAGAAGTATAGAAGAACGTGCTGAATAAAAACGAACAAGAGGAGCCAGTTTGAATAGGTGGGTGGCCACCAATATCCACCTAGATCACACGGGACCACACTTATCTGCAGTCTGAGGCTGTGTTTCTATCAGTTTGTTGCTCAGTGCCCCTTCCTAAGGGTAGTGCCACTAAGGAGGTGATCTGCCGAGTAGGGTCTGGTCTCGTGGGAGGTTGACGAGTACCAATTCGGAGCCTGAGGGCCTCCTGCAGGTATAAGGCTAGGCATTGTTGATCTAGATACCTGAAGTAGCCCGTGAGGGTCTGAGTCACCCTATATAAGCAATGAAACCACCCTCTACTCTCATAATAAATGGGGAAACGAAAGATGAAGCACTCCTTGGTCTCAACCTCCTCTAGCTGGCATAGTTGACAGATCATGGACAATCGATCAATCTGTTGGTCTATCTCTACTCGAAGTCTATGAGAGCCCAATCTAAACTGGCCTAGACTAATGCAGAAACACATCAATAGGATGTAATTTTGTTAAACGTTATAAAATTATGAACCTTTTCTAAGGTAAAAAAACATTACAAAAGTTGCAACATAAAAATAAATAAATCCCATTTTCTATACTTTTAAATAAATCCTTCGAAAATCCTTCATTGGAAAAGCAAGCGCCCCTTAGGGAGATGGTGGAATCCTAAAATATATTGCAATATAGGTTTGAACATATAAGATCTGTTTTTAATGTCTGAAGTCAATCATACACATTCAGCACAAGTGTGTTGGCTCCTTTATAGCTTTCTACAGGTTGCCAAAAATCATTAGTACAAAGTTCCCACGCAAAACACATCATTTAGGCGAAACTTTCAACTCAAACCTAGAAAAAGAAAGGCCAACCTTTTAATGGTTGTCAAAAGTAGAACATACCCAATCAAATGCCCATCTAAGCAATTATTGGCATCAAGACCATCCAACAATTTTCTTAGACAAATATATATCATATACAAGATCACTCTTAGCTTTCTATAAAATAGGAATTTCGTAAAATTGAAACAGGGGTGTAATCCAGCATCGCAATTTCAAAAACAAATTCCAGAATTAGCATTTGATAATACTACAAAGAAGAAATCGCAACCAAGAATTACAACATGCCAATCAAAAAAGAATACAAGTTGAAATGTAATTAATAGGATATTCTTGTACATTGCCATGTTCTATGTAATACCGAATTCATTTTGATAAGATGAATGGTACTCAAACGTGTGCCTGTAGGGGATACGTTTTTTACGATGGCCAAGCGATTTGTCAAAAGGAATTTCCACTCAAAAACGTCTGCCTGTAAGGGCGACGTTTTTACTCTTCCCCAGGTGATCTATCAACAACAATCTCACTCAAAAACATCTTTGCCTGTAAGGGCTACGCTTTTGTCCATTCTATATCAAACGTTCAAGCAACACAAGATCACAGTCCCACTCATTTTTTCCCCAATACCTTGTGCAATGTGTGATTGGTTTCTATTTTGATTCTTCTTCCGAATTTATCGTTAAGTAACCTAGTTCTGCTTTAATTCAATAAATGTATTTTTATTCTGAATTAACTATCGGGTGCTAGGTTTATAGAAAAATCAACAAGCACAACATACCCATGGACATGTTAAGAATATTTAATTTTTCGAATGCTTATCGAGTGTGTTTGAAAAAAAAAAATTGTCCCTATTGTTACCCACCATGTGACATGAAAA
This sequence comes from Picea engelmannii, assembly GCA_009831015.1. Classification (NCBI taxonomy): domain Eukaryota; kingdom Viridiplantae; phylum Streptophyta; class Pinopsida; order Pinales; family Pinaceae; genus Picea; species Picea engelmannii. The sequence goes on along the minus strand of ML810605.1, from coordinate 215,827 downwards.
TACCTTATGTAAAACAAAACGTTGGGAAATTGAAATAAAACATGATTATGATGGACAACCGAGATTTCCATCAAAGGTTTGGCTCAAATTTCTAAAGTAGCTTTTCACCAAGTTTCTGGTGCAAGTACAAAAAAGTTTTTTTGAAATTTCGTAAGTACCTTTTCACCAAGAGAACAATGCAACAACAAGTGCCTGGTACAAGATCTTGATCATGATTTTTTCCAAAAGTAGGACTTCCTTGGCCCTTTTGAAGGTAATGAAAGCATTAACTTAAAGGAAGGTCTTACTGTTGTTGTCAAGGACTTCTGCTCAAAAAATGGAAATGTCAAACCAAAAGAAGCAACCAACCAGGAAGGTGTCACTGTATTCCACTCTAATATTTAGCTTATTGATGATCAAGTTGTTAATATTACAGGTTGTGATATTGTAGTCCTGTAGGAGGAAGGTTTGATTGGCATTTTGGAAGCTAATGACAATGTGACTGAGGCAAACAGTAAAAAAAGTGGTGTTTGGACAGCTTTTGAAGATGATAAGGGTGTTTCTAAAGAAAGATCCAAAACCATGACAAAAGGCCAGCTCAACAATTCTACCACAAAACCTTATGGTAGTGAAGTTGAAGCTTTCGTGGGAACAATGTTCTGTAGTTTCCTTTCAAAATGAAGGAGGTGATATTCTGATTCAAGAAGAGAAGAGACTTGTGCATTGTGCTTAGAACAAAACAAACTGGAAAATGATATTATTGTTTTCACAAAAGAGCACCTCCTTGACAGTATCAATTGTGATGAAGGATGCCTCAACTTTCAAATCAATTGTCATTAGTCTTACATGATTGACCTAACTGGGCCCCTATATTTGTTCATGATGATTTTCATGATGAAAGACACGAGATCCTCATTAGAGTGATGTCATGTCATAAGTCTGGTGGATGGGGCAATAACCAGGATCATAGTGAAGGTCGATGCCAAAGATTTCAAAAGGACTGTGTCCCTAAAATGTCCCCATTTTGGGACATTATAACATTGCAACATTACAGAGTGTTATGCCTACTCGAGTAGCGAGATAGGGGTGGCAGAGTGTTTGGGAGATATTGAGGGGTTTTATTGAGCCCGACTTGCATCATTCATCATCAGGATCCATTACGCACAACATGACTTTGGTTCCATTGCATTCCGACGATTTCTGTAATTTTGAGTTATTATGGGTCATATCTTAATTAAATTCGCTAAGAAGGTCATAATGGGCATATTACTTGGAGAAACCTCTTAGTGTAATAGCTCATCGGAATCAGGAGGAAGAGCATTACAGGATAAAATGATGAGAAGTGACTTTTAGTGGTTGGAGAAGCCATAAGGATGGATAAATCACTTTTTAGAGGTAAAATGGTTAATTAATTAATTAATTGATTGATTTAATCAAGGAATAATAAAATAAAGTAAAAGTCACTTGGAGGGAAAAGGTCAACAACGAATTAGGATTTCGAGAATCTATAAAGGAAGGGTAAAGCAACCTAATTTGGATTATGTTATGATTTGATGTTGAGATATTTGCAGAGCAGGAGGAAACCGACCCCCTTGTTGTTTTGTGGATTTCTAGAGGTAACCACCACCATTGATCGTTTTCGGTATTGAGAGACACACCCTAGCCTATCAGAGATACCATCCAGGTATTTCACCATGCATTATAGGTATCCAATTCAGTGATTGCGCAGCTTAGGCAGTGAGGGCACAAGGGTTAGAGAGAGGGTTTGTGCGACCGCGTGAGATGGTTCAGTATTTGGTCGATTCCTTCCGACCCATTAGAGAGCTAGCCAGGGCACACCTATTGGGCCGAGCCACCTGTCGTCAGTTTCTGATAGTGGAATCTCTCGGAAAGCAAAAAACTGTCATTTAGGGTGCAACTCTTAAGGAAGTAGATTTGGGGTTCCAGGGGGTGTTCCGTAGAAAATCTGAGGAAACCCTTCCGACCCATTACAGAGAATGGCCAAGATGATCGTTCCGAGTCATACATCGTCAGACTCTCTCGGTGGGATCACTAGGGCACACTCCCACGGCCCCGGAGGTGCGCAAACCCCCAAGGGATGTCATCTGGAGCTTCAGAGGTAAGATCTTCAGTCTGATAGTCATCAGGATCGGCCTAGAGGCCAGGGTGCTTCTTTTGAGACTGTTTCCAGATCATTCCGACGAGTATCACCATCAAGGCGAGTTTTCCATATTCTATAGCAGTTACCGTGAGCTGTCAGACTGCTTTTTGTCCATCTATCCGTGCATGCGCAGAACAAAATTCATTCTTCTAATCATGGATATTTCTTGTTAGTTGATTTGTATTCCAGTGACGATCCATGAGATCGAACTGACGATTATTACATCTGCTTCCAGCTTATTATTGTATTTCCTTCTTTTTCCTCATTATATATATCAGTGAGTGGTGTGGTCCTTTTTTTCGCATGCATTATCTTATACTGCTAAAACACTTAATGAATTGAAACACATGCGAAAATCACCAAGCACGTTCAGACATTAACTCGAACGCATTCAGAAACCCCCAAAGTATCAAATTTCAGTGGCAAAATCGTAGTTCAGTAGTAGATATCCAGATCAGCTGGATCAGGGATATTTCAGTGGTATCAGAGTTGGTTTTCCTACCATCCTAATGGGAAAATCAACGAGGAAAGTTCAGATCAAATAGGAAGGTAGATACATCATTACCAGTTAGTGGATTGACAGGAGCACAGATGGAGCCTACACCCATTAGATGCAGGGAGCTTTGCTACAATTGCAAAATGCCTTGGGTACCAGATCACGGATGTAGGGGTAAAGGGAAGGTGCACATTGTTGAGGTGCACTATGATAGTGAGGATGAGGAGATGCATAAGAATGCAGCCATAGATGCCTATTTAGAGCAATCCGATGAGGCTAGTGACTTCTACACATCTGAGGGACAGTTGGATGGACAGGATGATAGCGCATGTTCTTCATCTTCCCTACCAAGCAATGTTGAGACTTCAACACTTAAGCATAGTGATGACACTTGTGATTCATATGTGTGGGCACTTGGACGTGATGAGATTAGGTGGTTGGATGACCAACCCTTGGGTATAGACATGGCTTCCAAGAAGTCATGTATGGAGGATAATGAGCTTTCTATGATGACAATGGCGCATTCTTTATCTTCTCAGACACCTATGATAACCACGACACATGAGGATATCAATGGCATTCCTGATATGGTGGAGGAGCCTTTGTTGAGGATTGTACACCAGGGACATATGGATCTGCACACCCAGGAGGAGAGACATAACTTGGAGACAGTTGACGTTACACGTACCTACCAGTATGGAGAGAGGGAGTCACCTCTTTTGGAGATTACATTGTTAGATCAGGTTGTTGACACTGACAGTTTGATAGGATACTCACTTACAGGACCAATCCACAGTGATGAGGGTGCACTTTGCATGGGTCAAGATGACCATATCTCATGTCTAGACACATCCGTATGGGATCCAGGTGTAGATAACGTTAGTAGAATGAGCGCACAGGAGGATACAACTGCCCATATAGGATACATTGCGATTCAGATGGGGGTAGCAGTTGGTGATGGTGTGCAGTGGCATACAGGAGGACTCAATAGCACAGTGGAAAGTGGGTAGTTCAATGCCTTATCTTTTGAGGAGTGTGTTGTTGGGGATTCCATTATTGACACTAGTAGTGAGGGGCATGAGGTAGAACCTCAACGGGACTGTGATCAAGAGTCACAACACTGGACAGGACAATTGAGAGTCAGTGAGGACATGATCATGGCAGCCACTAGATGCATGGATGATACACACACATTGGTGGAAGATTATTGTTGGAGGGCATCGATGACACATGATAGTTAAGATGGGGGATTTGCCATAGATGACTTTCATACTCTCAGGGAAAGAGTAACTATGATGAGGGCCGACTACCAGCTATTGTTGATGGACATAGATTGCCTATTGGAGGTTGGGAATATGTATTGTAGGGCCCTGAGGGAAAAAGAGTTGGAGGTGGACTAACTCACTCATGAGTTGGTGAGCACACAAGGATTCTTGGAAGGCACACAGACAACCCTTCAAGAATCATAGTCCAAATTAGATGAGCTCCTTGAGGAGACTGGTCAGAGATACACTATATCTATCTTGGCAGAGAGTCAAATATGTTCCTCAGTTACATTGTTGGAGGATGTTCGGGTGTCACAGGAGCCACCATTCATGGGTAGTTCTGTGACAATCGGTCATACACATACACATGAGGATTCCAGATCCAGGGGCAGTTACGAGGACACTTTCATTTGTGTTCCAGGATTGGTTGATATCCACATAGAGGTTGATCCAACAGAACACCTTGGACATATGATGATGAGAGAGATTACAGTGGGATTCATGGGGACGCATTGGATTGCAGTGAGGAGACACACTTAGTGGAGCATGGAGATTCCTCTCCCTTGCAGTAGCACATTGTTCTGGGAGATCACCTTCACAGTAGTAGCAGCTATCTCAGTGATGATAAAGGGAGAGTGATTAACCAACAGTTTGTGGAGTTATCTAAAGTTGTATCCGATAGTTGGAATTTAGACGATTATTCACCATGGGTGCTAGCGGATGAGATTTTGGTCCAATCCTGGGGATTGACCAAAGCATATGATACTTTCCAGTCCGACAGTCAGTTACAAATGTTTCTATTAGCTTTTCTCGATACTTTCATCATTGACAGTAGCATAGGGGGAGATAGACAATGACACGGGACATGGAGAGTTGGTAGGATGAGACCACCTGACAGGAGTGTCTTTATTGCATACAATAGGATAGGGATGGATCATCAGAGACAAACAATTGAAACCTTGGGCGTGATGGTAAGCATCATAGGCCATGGGATGGTAGATATCTCAAAAGGTGACACAAATTCAAATTCTCATTGGAATGAGGATGGAGGGATTCCGACAGTTATCAGTATGACACACGAGCAGTTAGTGGAGATTGGAAGTGAGGAACTTCCAATGTTGCTATAGGGTCCAAAAGTCCATTTGGTTAATGGGTTGTTTCATCTTATGATGGCCCAGCTTGCGCCAAAGAGAAACATACTTCACTCTTGAATGGTTTTGAGAGGGCTTGCAGGGACTTGTTCTATGTGGCAAGACAAGTTCACCCTATTGATACTCATGATCAAGTATGGAGGTGGTTGGGCAGATGTTGATTCCACAGAGATCCATTTACAGGTTAAGCTTCTTGACAATAGGCCCAATTTTCAACATGAGGATCCAGGAGTGGGGGATCCAATATGTATACTTTGAGCAGACAGTCAAGATCAGAGTAGTGCAACGTCTGCGTGATAGTCCTTGTCAGAGGCTAGCATGGGACCCTGGAATTATAGGGTTGGGCGTTTCATTGACTGATGGAGAAGAGTGGATCTTCGTAGGGGATATTCACTTTGAATTTCCAGTGAGCTTCAGTATTGGGGGGAGCACGTCATTTATTGGTGATTCGTTGAGGTCTTGTAGTACCTCACTATAGCAGCAACATGTCTAGTTGGTGGAGGTCATGTTGGGGTTGCTACGGTCTTGGAGGACAGACTCATTTCGGGTTGAGACCGTGTGTTATTAGCAAGAGACTCATGGTATTGATATGTTACAGGACTATATTTCACGAGGCATTGCAGTTCACATTCTGATATGGGATCCAGGGATTGAAGTGCTTGGTAGTTCAGTGTTTGATGGAGTTGAGTTTCGGGTAGAGTGGTTGCTCGGGGAGTTGATTGAGATTCTTTGGCCATTGATCATTCTACTCATCAGGAGCATGTGGGTATCATGTGTAGTGAGCACTTGGAGAGGCCACATCTTGAGGGGAGTCTACCTTATGTCACACAGGTGGATATGGGACCCCGATATGATATGTAGTTGGATTCAGTTATTGCTTGAGGACGAGAAATATTTCGGCAGGGAGGACTGTAATGTCCCCATTTTGGGACATTATAACATTACAACATTATAGAGTGTTATGCCTACCCGAGTAGCCAGATAGGGGTGACAGAGTGTTCAGGAGATATTGAGGAGTTTTATTGGGCCCGACTTGCATCATTCATCATTAGGATCCATTCCGCACAACTTGGCTTTGGTTCCGTTGCATTCTGACAATTTTCGTAATTTTGAGTTATTATGGGTCATATCTTAATTAAATTCACTAAGAAGGTCATAACATGCATATTACTTGGAGAAACCTCTTAGTGTAGCAGCTCATCGGAATAGGGAGGAAGAGCATTACAGGATAAGATGATGAGAAGTGACTTTCAGTGGCCGGAGAAGCCATAAGGATGGATAAATCACTTTTTAGAGGTAAAATGGTTAATTAATTAATTAATTAAGTGATTTAATCAAGGAATAATAAAATAAAGTAAAAGTCACTTGGAGGCAAAAAGGTCAACAACGAATTAGGGTTTCGAGAAGCTATAAAGGAAGGGTAAAGCAACCTAATTCGAATTATGTTATGATTTGATGTTGAGATATTTGTAGAGGAGGAAATCGACCCCCTTGTTTTGTGGATTTTTGGAGGAAACCACCACCATTGATCGGTTTCAGTGTTGAGAGACACACCCTAACCTATCGGAGATACCATCCAGGTATTTCACCATGCATTACAGGTATCTAGTTCATTGATTGCGCAGCTCAGCTAGTGAGGGCGCAAGGTTTAGAGAGAGGGTTTGTGCAGCCGCGTGAGACAGTTCAATATTTGGCCAATTCCTTCCAACCCATTAGAGAGTTATCCAGAGCAAACCTATTACGCCACCTATCGTCAATTTCCGACGATGGAATCTCTCGAAAAGCAGAAAAAACTCATTTAGGGCGCAACGCTTGAGGAAGTACATTTGGGGTTCCATCAGGTATTCCGTAGAAGATCCGAGGAAACCCTTCCAACCCATTACAAAGGAGGCTAGGACGATTGTTCGGAGTCATACTGATCCGAAAAGATCTTTTAATGACTATGGTTGAGTTTTTAATTGCACGTATTAATTAACCATTTATGAAGATGAATGAAAGAGGATGAATTTAATGAAGGAGCATAGCAGCCATAAGACAATATACAAATCTGAACTGAAGCAATAAGAACAACAAACCATAACAAGAGAAGTGATAACGGAGTTCGGCACAAAATTGCCTACGTCTTCGGGCCTTTGTCTCAGTGGGGGAGGCTTCTTTATTTATGTTCAAAGCTAAAAAAGTACATCGCGCCAGTGCCATTAGGCTACAAGACTAATCTGGTCATGTTCTTCCAGATCTCTAGAACCCATCAGAAGAAACGGCATGCAAAATGGATTATCGGAGCTCCCAGAAATGGCTCGCAAGCATCTGCTCCTCAATAGCTTCCTTGCATAAAAATGGCTTTGGCTTGGCTTCCCTTCAACATAAATCTGCTTTAACTATCCTCTATCGCCTCAAACAAGCCTGGTTTTTATAGATCTGAAGTTGGTTATCCATCCCCAACTTCCTCCCAAAATCTGGCCTCAAAAAGAGCTCAATATCTCCCAAAAATGGCCAAAATCTCCATTAATAGGCCTGAAAAAAAATAAAAAAATACATATGGTTAAAAACCCACCTCTGTAACAAAATATCAAAATTAGCCCCTAGGGTTGGGCGCGCGCTCCAAATTGAGGTCACATGCATCTGTGTATAGGACCGCACCCTAAGGGTGCGCCTACCCCTAAGGTTCCAACCCCCGAAACATTTGGTGGAAGATGCTAACAATGCGCACTGGTGGTTACATACATGGCGTCCGCGCCCCTGTGGTTATATGTATCAACAATTAAACCATGGGCTGGGGCTTATCCCCAACCCCCTTTCACCCACATAGTATTATTTTATATTTTAAATAAATTTCAATGTGTTTCATTAAACAAGAACATATATGGGGCGTTGGTAATTGGGCCATTGTTAAAGCTTTACTTTGGTGGGGAGGTCACCGGTTCAATTCCCGTCCACTCCAACAATAATTTTTCCAATGAACCTAATGTCCAACCAATGGGTGCCACGTGGCAGCCCATGCATGGGCCATGTGGCATCAAACAACTTGCCGAGAACGCGCCACTTGTCCACCTTTGATTGGATCTTCCATTTACCCAGTCAACTTGTTGTTGTGCTGCCACGTCACTTCTACCACTGCCACGTGTCACCTCCAGAGAGTGCCACGTCACCCTTTGATTGTTGACCTTTTTTTTACTTTTTAGTTGTTTGGGAAAACGGTCAGAGTGCGATAACTCTCACATACAACACCCATTTGAGAAAGTGAATATATGGTTGGAATCAGCGCGACGAGATGGACGAAATGGCACTGGTTTCATTCCATTCTGAGAACTTTCATTTTTGAGCCTTTTTTGGCCCTATCAGTCTCTTGGATCTAATTATGGATCACACCTCCCCACTAAAGGACCTTTTGGTCCCCAAAAGGTTACTGACCAGTCAACAAGCTCAGGATAGGCCACCCGGCTTGTCCTCTGTCTCTAAACTCTGTCTTGTGCACCTGTCTCATCAAGATCAACTGTAACACAATCATGACAACTGACARCATATTGTTAGCCATTTGAACACTGATACATCTTACTGAAGCCACTATCATCCATGTAGACAAYATTACTAATGATAGCATMAAAAAGACGACTGCAAAGGAGYTGATATACTTGTAAYATTTGCACGACATGAGCTTATCTTGAAGCAACTTATGACTGATTTTCCATTCAACAATCATTTCTTGTTCTTGCTTAAGATCGATTACTTCATTTGAAACAATTATTGGTTTGTTGCTTGCTTGCACTACCTTCTTTAATTGTTCCATTGTTTGAAGTGTTTTATTTGCCTTAACATGATGAGCATGAACCATATAAYCTTGACCTRCTTTGGTTAATTGATATTGATTCTTTGTCCTRTAGAAGATTGYTTTACGATCATATAAGTATGGACTACCTAAGACCATTCCACATTCACTCAACGACACTRCATCACATGTTACTTCGTCCACATACTTAGATGAAATTGCAAATTTGATTGTGCACTATTTTGTTATGTGCATTTGATGATGATTGCTTATCCACTTAAGTGTGTAAGGATTATGATGAGTTTGTGTTTTTAACCCCAATTGCTTAACCAATTCTTTTGAGATTAGATTAGCTTGAGATCCACTGTGGATTAATGTGTCTATCTTAGTGTGTCGCATGATGGTCCTTATATGAAACAAGTTACTTCTACAATCAATGCCTTCACAAATTTTACCTGCCATACCAACCAATGAGATCTTTGATTCATCACCTGAATCTGATCCCAAGTCTGTGGGTCTTGTTGTCGTTGTCATTGTTTGCATTCCCTTCTTTTCCTTGAACCACTTTGGCCTCTTCTCGGGATGCAACTGCCAACATCTGTCCTCATCATGTCCCTCTTTCTTGCAATGCTTGCAAGAGGGTTTCCCTTCCTTCCTCGTCACTGCATTTGAATTCTTGCCATGCCATTTCCTCTTGTCCTCTTTCCTTGAAGACAATTTATTCCCCTGACACACCTGCTTTTCCTGCTTCAATATGCGTAGCTTGAACAGAAACCTCATCAAGGTTAGTGGGTCCAAACATGAATACAGTGTTTCTAATATGTACAGGTAAACCTCCTATATATTTCATAAGAGTTTCTTGTGTTTGTAAAGGGATATCTAACATCAATGCCATTTTTCGAAAGCCATCAGTATACTCTTGCATTGTTTGTCATTTTCTTAGTTTTAAAGATTTCCATTCAATTAATGTTTTTTCTTTATAACCTAAAGGATAGAATTGTTTCCTAAGTGAAAAAATGAAGCTTTGCCATGATGGAAATACATTACCCACTCGTTGCATTCCGTTTTGCAACTTGCTTTGCCACCAGATGAGAGTTGTGCCTGCAAGTCTCAAAGATGCCAACTTGATTTGTGTGGCCTCATCCTTGATCTGTTGCACACTGCAGTAAACCTCCATCTGTCTGACCCAATTGTCAAGTTTCTCTGCATTTACTTCACCATCATATATGGGTAACTCAAATTTAACATCAAGTTTTAACAATGGCATTCCATTCTTATGCTTATGAACATGTTTCTTTGCATTAGATTTAGAACTTGAACTTGAAGAAGAAGGAGGTTATGATGGAGGTGAAGGAGGAATCCGAGGAGGATCCTCTTCCTCTTCACTTTTGCCCTTTGAAGATTCACCCAAATTTGGTCTTTTTCGTTCCAAGTAATCCTCATACAAAACTTTCACCATTTCTGACAAAGCAAGGAAAGTTTTCCGAAACTCTTTCTCATCCCGAGAAAGCCCTTCTTCCGATGCCATCTTCTCGCTGTGAGAAGCTCTCTTTCTCAATCCAATTAATGGATTTTCTGCAACAAGATCACCTTCACCATGCTGTATCTTTTCCCTGGTTAAGATGCAAAACTCAAATCCAAATGTCAACTAGCTTTGATACCACTTGATCCGAAAAGATCTTTTAATGACTCTGGTTGAGTTTTTAATTGCATATATTAATTAACCATTTATGAAGCTAAATGAAAGAGGATGAATTTAATGAAGGAGCATAGAAGCCATAAGACAATATACAGATATAAACTGAAGCAATAAGAACAACAAACCATAACAAGAGAAGTGATAACGGAGTTCGGCACAAAATTGCCTACGTCTTCAGGCCTTTGTCTCAGTGGGGGAGGCTTCTTTATTTCTGTTCAAAGCTCAAAAAGTACATCGCACCAGTGCCATTAGGCTACAGGACTAATCCAGTCATGTTCTTCCAGATCTCTAGAACCCAATAGAAGAAACAACACGCAAAACAGATGATCGGAGCTCCCAAAAATGGCCCGCAAGCGTCTGCTCCTCAACAGCTTCCCTGCATAAAAATGGCTTTGGTTTGGCGTCCCTTCAACATAACTCTGCTCTGACTGTCCTCTATGGCCTCAAACAGGCCTGGTTTTTATAGATCTAAAGTTGGTTATCCATCCTCAACTTCCTCCCAAAATCTGGGCTCAAAAAGAGCTCAATATCTCCCAAAAATGGCCAAAATCTCCATTAATAGGCCTAAAAATCAATAAAAATCCAATACATATGGTTAAAAACCCACCTGTGTAACAAAATATCAAAATTAGCCCCTAGGGCTGGACGCGCACTCCAGATTGAGGTCACATGCATCGATGTATAGGACCATGCCCTTAGGGTGCGCCTACCCCTAAGGTTCCAGCCCCCAAAACATTTGGTGGAAGGTGCTAACAATGCGCACTGGTGGTTACATACATGGCGCCCGCGCCCCTGTGGTTATATGTAACAACAATTAAACCATGGGCTGGGGCTTAGCCCCAGCCTCCTTCTGCCCACATAGTATTATATTATATTTTAAATAAATTTCAATGTGTTTCATTAAACAAGAACATATATGGCACGTTGGTAATTGGGCCATTGTTAAAGCTTTACTTTGGTGGGGAGGTCACCGGTTCAATTCTTGTCCACTCCAACAATAATTTTTCCAATGAACCTAATGTCCAACCAATGGGTGCCACATGGCACCAAACAACTTGCCAAGAACGTGCCACTTGTCCACCTCTGATTGGATCTTCCATTTTCCGAGTCAACCTGGTGATATGCTGCCACGTCACTGCTGCCACTGCCACGTGTCAGCTCCAGAGAGTGCCACGTCACCCTTTGACTGTTGATTTTTTTTTTACTTTTTAGCTATTTGGGAAAATGGTCAGAGTGCAATAACTCTCGCATACGACGCTCGTTTGAGAAAGTGAATATATGGCCAAAATCAACGCGACGAGACGGACGCAATGGCACCAGTTTCATTCCATTTCATTTTTGAGCCTTTTTGAGCCCTATCAGTCTCTTCGATCCGATTCTGGATCACATACGTCATCAGATTCTGCCGATGGGATCACTAGGGTGCACTCCCACAACCCAGGAGGTGTGCAAACCCCCAGGGGATGTCATCCAGAGCTTCAGAGGTTGAATCTTTAGTTCGACAGTCATCAAGATCAACCTAGAGGCCATGGCGCTTCTTTTGAGACAGTTTCCAACTCATTCCGACCGGTATCACCATTAGGGCGAGTTTTCCAGATTCTGTAGCAGTTACAGTGAGCTGCCAGACTGCTTTTTCCCAATCTATTTGTGCATGCATAGACCAACATTCATTCTTCTGATCATGGGTATTTCTTGTTGGTTGATTTGTATTCCAATGACGATCCATGAGATCTAACTGACGATTATTACATCTGCTTCTAGTTTATTATTGTATTTCCTGCTTTTTCCTCATTATATATATATCAGTGAGTTGTGTTGTCCTTATTTCGCATGCATTATCTTATATTGTTAAAACACTTAATGAATGGAAACACACATGCGAAAATCACCAAGCATGTTCACACATTAACTCAAACGCATTCAGAAACCCCGAAGTATCAGATTTCGGTGGAAAAACCCTAGTTCAACAGTAGATATCCAGATCAGCTGGATCAATGACATTTTGGTCCCCAGCCCAATAAATGTAGACTTTCATTACGACACAAAACGAGAAGTTTATGCAGTCACTGAAGAAGATGAGGAGCAGATATATGGGGGCTGTGATAACAACATTGCAGGAAATTTTGGTTATGTAAAAGAGACAGTCTCCATATTCTTAGTTATCATCTCATCAATCATGACCATATTACATGTTTGGGACACAACGATGGCAGATCATGTACAGTGAAAATTGAAGGTTTTCCTATGGTTGATGACAAGGTCAACCCTATGGACATCAGTGGGGAAGATGTTCTGCACAAGGAAAACCTGTTTGTTGCTCCAAATCGTGAAGGACCAGAACCATACTCTGCCAAATAATAGATTCATCATACACGATTAATAGCATAACAACATAGCAATAGATTGGAGGAATGTAAACAAAATTATAATGATGGTGCCACATGCAATTTTGATGGTGTTGATTCTGGGAAAGATGGGCAGCATCTTGTTGATTTTGCTTGCTGCCCAATGAAAGGATATACGACAGAATGGGAGAAAGATCTCTACCCAGGAACTGAAAGGGTTAGCCTTGCTGGCCACAAAAAGAATTGTGAATATAGTGAGCACATTGGGTTGGTGGTTGAGCATCATCTTGAATGACCACTTTCTGGCGAACTCATCGACGACTCTGAAAGATTCTATAACCGAGGACAATTTTAAAAGATCATTTTTTTGGAATACCCCGATGACTTTAAGCCATATTATAAATATCACATTTTATGAAAGCGTCGATGCTTATTGTGCATGTTCGAAAGATTAAATATTGCAAAGGCTCCGAGTTCTTCTGAACATGTTTAAAAGTTTGATTTTTGCAAAATCCTTGTTGCATGTTAAAAGGATGGAAGTTTGTGAATGTTTCAATGCCAAAGGACAAGTTAACAAGATTAAATTTCGTCAAGCCCTATTGCTTTCAGGTGTTTTAAAAAGATCGAATTTTGTTAAAACTTCAATATCCACGTACAAGTGAGAAAGATCAAATGTTACAAGGGCACAAAGACATTCAAGCCCATTCAAAAGATTCAATTTTGTAAAGGACCTGATGCCTTTTGGGTGTGTTAGAAAGGTAAAAGTTTGTGAAAGCTTCCATTGCCATGGATAGTTTAGAAATATCAAACTTTTTGAAGGCATCGACAACTTTCAAGTACGATTAAGAGATGAAATTTTGTTAAGGCCATGATGCCTTTGGGGCGTATTAAAAGAATCAAATTTTGTAGAGGCCTCAATGCACTTTGGGCATGTGAAAAAGATCAAATTCTATGGAGTCCTCAATTCCGTTCAAGCATGTTGAAAAAAATGAATCATTTGAAGGCCTCGATATCTTTGGAGAGTGTTAAAAAGATCAGAGTTTGTGAAATCCTTCATACATTTCGAGAATGTTAGAAAGATCAACTTTGTTCAAGGCCACGATGCCTTTGGGGCATGCTAAAAAGATTGATTTTTGGAATGCCCCGATGCCTTTCAAGTGTGCTTTAAAGATCAAATTTTCCAAAGGACGCAATACCTTTCGTGGGTGTTAAGAGATTGAATTTTTTCATGGTCCCAATGCCTTTTAAGCATGTTTGAAAGATCAAACTCAATGAATGCCTTGATGACTTTCGAACATGTTAAAAAGATGGAATTTTGAAAAGGCCACAATGCCTTTCAAAGATGTTAAAGGATCAAATTTTGAGAAGCATTCGTTGCCTTTAAAATGATAAAAGTATGTGAAGGCTTCATTGCCTTTGGAAAAATGAAAAGGTTCAAATTTTGTGAAGGTACAGATGCATTTCAGACATGTTCCATAGATCAAATTTTGTAGAGGTCCCAGTGGCATTCGAGTGTGCTAAAAACATCGAAT
>ML810605.1:139101-199378 GCA_009831015.1 Picea engelmannii | reverse complement strand
TGAAGCTTCGGTGTGATGGAACAACGTGAAGACTAACAAAAACCATGTACAATGACCCAAAGAGAAATAAGTAGACAAACTCACCTTTACATTACATTTCTTAATGGACCAAACTTCCTGTAATCATATTTGCTAAAAATGTCTTCGTCAAAACTTATGCACCAACGTAGATCCATCTTAATCCCGCATTAATTAAATGCCCAAAAAAATAAAAAATAAATGGAATAGTACATTTTTATGTGCTTAAAAGATCAAAGTTAATATGGATTTAAGCTAGTTTATTTTATGTCGTGTCTTTTTAGTACTCTTTTTTATTATTATGGTCAGGTTTTTTTTACTAACTTTTTTCACCTACCTATGCTTACATTATATTACACATCCCATCTAGAAGAGGCTGTAAATGATTTTGTCTAACAGTTTTTTCTTGTAAAAGAACAAAAGTAAAATGAGTAATGAGAAATGGAATAGATGCAGCTGATACTAAAGAATGAATTCCATGTAGCACTTAGAAAAATCCCTATGTTGCACAAGTTTCCAAAACATGGGTACGAGTATTGAGTATGGTTAAAAGCTTTACCCGAATTTGCAAGAAACAACGAGTTGGGAACCACAATAGTATATGTTCAAAAATATAGAAAAAATAAATTAAAAAATGAAAACATAGGAAATTTCAAAAGTTGAAATATAACATAATTGATAAATTTCTTTAACTTAAAATATTTTATACTTTCAGGCCTATAGAAGTTTTCGTGTTCAATCTTTGTAAATTTGCTCTCAACCCTAGGGCCATGTTCAGATATACATAGATTGGGTTTATGTGACATCAATATAACCCTTTGCTAACTATGCATGACTATTTATATCCAGTGCCATAGTATATTTTGTAAATTTGACCTACAACTTCATTCCACTGTATGAGAGGCAATTTGCATATCTACAGACGTACAAACCACCAGCAATTTCATAAACTCAGATTCAATCATTTTTTTAACTCCTTGTTTTGCTCCCAAGAGTGGATAGTACTTGGGTACCTCTGCATTTTTTTAGAAGGTAACCACTGCTTATTTTACATGTGAATGGACTGGATTGTTTCAAACTAGCATGGAACTTCCAAATCTTTGGTAATTTGAGTTTGATACCGTTTATAATCCTAAATTGCGATATTAATCAACATGAATAATATAAGCTAACTATAAACATTAAAGACATGAATTACAGTTATTCAATATCGTAATACTGGTGTATAAACATCCATGTCTATTCACTAAGCACCGCTTATATTTTGAGCGTGAACAGATTTAAATAGCTGAGAGAGATAAACGCTCTTAATTCATATAACTTTCAAAATTTTAAACATGGCATCATTGATAGATTTAATTTATTTTTAATTTTTGGCGATTTCTTAGCAGGAGAAACAGCCATGATTCAATTCATTTTTGACAATTTTTCTTTCGATCAGGGCCTACATGATCAAGAGTTTGTAAGAGCCAGATTTTATTTTTTATTTTTGGCGATTTCTTACAGGAGAAACAGCCTCATTCAATTCATTTTTGACAATTTTTCTTATGATCAGGGCCTACATGATCAAGAGTTTGTAAAAGCCCCCGGCCTGTTAAGGAGCTTCCCCAAGCTCCTAGGTAGACAAAGCGCTTCAACAAGCGCCCGAAGATAAAAGGATCGCCAAATCAAGCTCCCAAAAAAACACTCAACGAAGAGGAAGCATTCGGTGTTAGCTCCCAACAAAAGGAGAGTGTTTAGTACCAGCTCCCAACAAAAAGGAAGTGTTTCATACCAGCTCCTAAGCTCCTGCGAACAGAGAAACGCTGGGTACAGGTTCCCAACTCCTGGGAGCGGCATCCGTGCAACTATGAATAATTATCATTAGCACTTTCATTTATCTAGGCTTCTCCTCTCCCCGACCAACTGCGGGGCACATCGATTAGCATATACACCCTTAATATAAGTTCATTGGGTTCTGCAATTATTCTTTGCAGGTTCCGAGAAACAACATGAAGTTCTGCCAAAAAAATGGCGTACCACTACAGATGAAGGACAGAAACTAGATGGCATGTTGCAGCTGCAAACCGGATTAATAATCTAAAAGTAGGTACAAGTTAGATTATGTTATTTTTCATAGCAAAAAAGTTTCGAACAACAGTTTTTATGGGATGTACCGATGAAATCTGTTGACAGTTTGCCATTATAATAGCAGCCTGTGGGATTGTAGTTATCGTTGCCCGCATCCACGACCGAATCCCAAAAACGAAAATGTGTTTTTCTCCTCCATTGACCTCAGTCGTCCCCACCAAAATACATAGAAGAGAAAACTCGAAAAAACATAGAACAGATGGCATGGAGTGAAAACAAGTAGACTGTGACATCGGTAACGAGCCTTATTAACTTGTAACTGACAGATCGATGCTATCGTTACATAATTTGTGAAACGAGCGTACTACAGTCACATACTTGTAAAAGACTTGTGAAAAAACACATAATTATCAGTTTTTCAATATGCCTTATGGAAAACATCGACAGTCGCAGCATATTACATGTTTTCAACGGATGCAAGAAGAACATTGCTCTACAATGGTGAACAAGATGATCTGTTCACTACGCAGCCAGGGCATGGAGAAGTGGATTTAATCCATCCATCACTTCGACTGCAGGATTTTTACTCGGTCAACCTCAATTCAACAACCCAAATAAAGGAGGTTGGAATATCAAACAAAAAAACACACTGATTGAGAGGTTTGGTACAGAAATATGATCGTACTACTCCGAAGATCGTGTGTCCGTCTCTACTGACAAAATAGGTCGAGTCACTTTACTTGCGGGTTAAACAGTACGTTCAATCTTAAGCAAGAAGATTTGTAGCTAAGTCGAGGTCTTTCACGGCCTGACTGAGCGCCTCCTCCTTCCTCCAAAAATCAAAACCTAAAACTGACAGAGTACAATGATTTGACATAAATTGTTATACATGGTCTTCTTGCCCTAACCTAGCACTAACCTAGCAGAGGCAAGTTACCACGCATCCATACATTGCCTCGTGACTGGCCTTACTAGTGTTGTGGGGTCAATATAACTCAAAGGTTGGACTGCTTCTATCCATGACGGTTGTGTAACAATAGTCTMAGAAGAACGCATGATATGCTAGGAGTTATGCTAGGAGTGGGCGTTGCCTGTAAACTTATTGGGCAAGGCTAACATTAAGCACAATGAAGTGAGTTAATCGTTTGTCCACACTATTCACCATCAAACRAACAAGGTGAAAAGGTGCATAATGTCCATTCAATACACATTATTCACCGGCTCAGTGAATGGTGCATAATGTCCATTCAATAAGTGCATAATGTCCATTCAATACACATTATTCACCGGCTCAGTGAATGRTGCATAATGTCCATTCAATACACASTATTCACCGGCTCAGTGAATGGTGCATAATGTCCATTCAATACACATTATTCACCATCTAATAGACAATATGAAAAAGCACTAAAGTGTTAATTCCCTTTCTTCACATTTTTGTATGTAAATTTATTTAGTTGTTTTTTCCATAGTTGATGAACTAGTCATAATATTTTTGTGTGAACATCCTTCCCCTCCAAACACTATTTGTGCAAGGCTTCGCAACCTTGCCCTCTAGAAGTCAGAGGTATGGCTTGTCCCAAATGGCACATGTAGCTATTGGTTATAATTAGGTGTGTAATTGACAACTATAGTTGCTAATTTGGTTTTGGAATGTGTGGATACTGAGTACAACTAGGTGTGTAATTGATAAATTGTGGCTACTATTTTTCTTTCCCTCGTATCTTCCTTTTAAATGGTTGATCAAGGAGCTTCATACCTTATTATATTTTATGAACATTGAGTGTTTCTTTTCAATTTATGCATTGTAACCAATCACATAGAGCATGGTGTGCATAAACGACACTTAACCCTCATCTACTTACGAAACTAAAACAAATAATTGACAAAATTCCAAGTACGAGATTGACCATGTGTATTTTCAATTTGTGTGCTCACGATGATGATGGAGACCCTAGTAAGAATCACCCTTCTCATGCCAATCATGGGACCCATGAGGATATATCCTAAGAAGTATAAACCCTGAATAGTCAAGTCAACAAGTAGTCCACTTTTCTCCATGAGATCAAGAGAATGTTGGAGTCTTGGGGTTCTAAATCAAGGTACAATGGGAGGAGGTCATCAAGAGAAGAAGACCCTAGTTGAGAAGATTCACTCAAATGTCAAAAATTGAGGTATAAATTGAGGAAGACGAAGAATGCCACTTTCTAATGGATATGTTAAAAGAGGAAATGGAGCAAAAGCATTGTTGGTTAGCATCGAAAGACATATGAAGTTGTATGATTTCAAATCTCCAGAGAAGACCAAATGTAACATCCCCAAATTAATTAATACATAATGTAGAAACAATTTATTGTTGTGGCCAAGCGATGTATATGCAAATTGTAATTCTAAATTTTAATAAACTAAAAATGATGCCAAATTGGGAACATGGACAAAGATTGGGGGATGATTAATGCACAAGAGGGGGGGGTCTAGAAGGAATTTTATCCGTGAGTTTATTTTCCCAATGCTTTTGACGATTTTAATGCTTTGAGTGAACCTTTTGATTTTTGTTGAGTGTGGAAGAACCTAATCATTGAATATATGTAAGAGGGTGGGTGTAGAAAGTCACATCTCATAGTTAGTGAGAGCCAATTTCAAGTACAATTAGCTTGGGGATGAGTGTCAGTCAAGCAAACGGGAAAAGGGAGGAAAATTTTATGGGCAGAGGGGAGCAAGAGATAGTCGTGTTGCACGTGGGAAGAGAAATATAACATAAAGGAAAGGAAAAGATAATAGGCAGTCATGTTTGATCTTTTGAACACGACCAAAAGGCATTGGGGCCTTCTGAAAAGTTGACATTTTCAACATGCTCGAAAGGAATCGAGGCCTTAAAAAAAAATATCTTCTTGACGTGCCTCCAATTTAAATCTTTTTGACATCCTTGAAATGCATCGAGGTATTCAAAAAACCTGATCCTTTTAACATGCTCAAAAAACATCGAGGCCTTCACAAAATTTGATATTTTTATCAAGTTGCAGAGGAATTGGATCATTCACAAAAGTTGATATGTTTACCTTGTACATGAGTATCGAACCTTTCATAAATTCGATCTATTTAACATAATTGAATGTTCAAACAAAACCAAATCCTTTGCAAAATTCAACCTTTCTAACATGCCCAACTCACGTTGGGGTCTTCACAAAAAGGGGCAAAAGAAATGCACATCTTCACCTGTGATTGGGACCCCACGTACATCTCTCATATGTGTATGAAACTATGATTTAATATTTGGAAACAAAGAATTTAACTTTTCAACCATTGCCTTTGTTCGGGGTTAACCAAAATCGACTCCAAAACGACTTGAATTTGACCGAAAGGAGCCAAAGAATGCCTCATCATTTTACGGGCTTAGCAACCCACGTGCATCTCTCATATGGCCATCCAAAAATTATTTTAGATTTGGAAACTGACAATTCCACCTCATGTCCTCGCCTTCGTTCGATGTTGAACGAAAGTGGCCCAAGAACTACCTTAGGTTGACAAAAAGGGGCAAAACAACTACATGTCTTAGCCCATGAAGGGAACCCCATGTACATC
Source organism: Picea engelmannii (assembly GCA_009831015.1). Lineage (NCBI taxonomy): Eukaryota > Viridiplantae > Streptophyta > Pinopsida > Pinales > Pinaceae > Picea > Picea engelmannii. The sequence continues at coordinate 193,708 of ML810605.1, read as the reverse complement.
TCTCAAATGGGTATCCAACTATGATTTCCAATTTCCAAATGAAGTATTTGAGTTTTTAAGCATCACCTACATTCAACGTTGACCAAAATCGACCCCAGAACAACAATGTACTTGTTTTACCGAGAAATTTCATGATGTTACTCTGTATTTTCAGATTATAATCCTTGTCAACTAAACTATTACAGTTTACATTTGTACTGTTCCGAGTGATGTTTTCAGTCTAGAGGTAATACATATCGTTTTCATTGTTTTCCTTAGACAAAATAAGATATATTGATCTGTACAAGGATAAACGACTGCAACCCAGCTAACAGGGGTTGGGCCTTTTCATGTCTTGACATCTAAATTTGTGAGGGAAAGTTGGGGTTTCTTTCATTTTTAGGCTCTTGGAGTTTTTTCCTTCATAGATCGTGCTTCTATTTTACAGTGATGTTATTGTTTTTCCAATAATCTCTTACCTTTATGGTGATGTTTTAGCCATTATCTGTGATTGCTTGTTTTTGTTTATGTTTTTAATGAGGGTCTATATCTCAAGGGTTTGTTTGGGTTGGGTTGGTTTCTTTTTCTTTTGTACGAAATGTGATTCTCCAATTGATTAATGGAAAAGTCGACGATTGTTTGGTTACCGATTGGTAGTAGTCCCCCTATAATTGGCATATCTCCCATTCCAAATCCATATTCATGATCTACCTAAGACATTGCCAATGAAAAATCCTCATTACTTTATGTGCCATTCAACCATGGCTTTGATTGTTTTTATTGTGGCACCAAGCAGGGTTTCTAAGTCTATAGTTGTGATCCTTACATAGAAACCTTCAAAAGAGACTTCAACAATTACAATATTGGAGTTTAGAGGCATCTTTATCCTATTATAGGGACAAGTCGATGTAGATGGTTGTGATTTTGTTGTCACAAAAACTACTCAACTATAAATTTAGAGCAATTCAAGGACGTGGACTAGATTCTATCATATCATGACATGGGTGACAAATTTCGTTAGTAATTCGAGCAATTCAAGGAAGCATTGGTACATGAAAATATATTATCTAACTACTATAGTACTATAATATTGGTTTTCATTCAATCATGAGGGTTAGCTCAATTAGTCTAGAGCCAGATGTAAGTTTTTCCTCCTTGTCGTTGGTCACGGGTTTGACTCTCTTAATTCCCCCGGGGCGAGGCCCCGTAATCAAGGTCGACGATTTACCCCACTTACAATCCATGGAACATGTGGAAGTATTTAGAGGTTTTTTTGCGAGTACATTTCCCCAGGAAAAGTGATATTGGTTTTCATTTTTAACAATTCATATCTATGGCATTTAGATTTGAATCTTTAAATTGCCTTGCAATATTTTTCAAATTTTCAACCTCAGGTACAATTCTTGCAAGGAGTTCAAGCAGTCTTAAGCAAGTTTTAACGGTGTGGGATGATAATTATTTATGTGTTAAATATGATTCAATCTTCAATTTTCAACAGTGTGCTTATACCAGTCGGAGAGATGCATAGAAAGTAATCGCTAGTTTCTATTATATTTATGTCTAATGCTACTCATCAACTTCCTGTCAATAAACTTCAAAAGCTACTATTATGGACTATTGTAGAATGTAATCGCTAATTTCTATTATATTTTTGTGTGTTTGTGTGTGTCTAATTCTACTATCATGGGCTTGAAATAAACATTCAGTGTATTTAAATTATTTTTATTGGGCATTTTTTATAACTTTATATGGCATTGATTGGGTTTCTCTAATCAAGAAATTTAATTGTCAATGAAGTTGTTAATTTTCTTAATTTGTAGCTTAATATCTAATTTGTTAATGGTTTTGCAGGCTCTACTTTGAAAGGGAAATGAAGAAAATCTCAATCGAGAAGCAACTTTTGATTTGAAGCATTGACTAGAGAAATAATATGACATTGAATTTATGAAACCAAGTCATCGTATTGTAAACAACAACAGGTTGCGAATACCTTGAACCAATGATGAACTCTTATGTGGCACAAGTATTAAAGGTTGGGGTAACAACGACATTGATATTTGGTATCAATAACTCTTTATCTCCTTGGTGCAGGCGATCTGGTGCACTTCACGTTCCTGGAAAAATATCCAAGTATATTGTATATGGATTGTCAACGCAACACATTGCATGGTGACCTGAAGAAAGGTGGTCAAAAGGCGGTGCCGGTGAACTCCATGAAAGTCATTCGAACATCAATTAAAATTAGGCAATACTATGTAAGATTTATTTTAAATCATATTGAACTTAGGCTAGTCTAGCAAACTAGTAAAGTATGCCTCGAGTAGCCATACGAAGATCATACCACTCGAGGCTTGACATTCTTACTTGTGTTGGAATAACCATTAATTGTCTTAGAATAAACATTAGTTTTATTAATTATAAACATTGAATGAAGTAAAACATCCGATAAGACTTCAAACTTATTGTTCAATAAGATTTCAAAAAACAAGTTTTTTTTGTTATATTAAAAAATATGTATGTCTATCTCCTATGTTAAAGATTGGATTTTGCACACAAATATAAAGTCAAAGGGGAAGCTAATATGACGTCAACTATAAACTAATTTCAATAGTACATTGCCTTCGGTAAGGACTAATAAATGTTGAACCATGCTTTGGATATGTGTGTGTGTTTATGTTATATCAAATGATCCATCGAAACCTAATTGATACATCGTACATAACCCTAAAAATTGAACCATGCTATGCGGTTAGATCCGGTTTGACTTCAAGATGTGGTTATTGTTGATATTATGGTAGCTGCAGGAGGTATTAACCTCTACATGTAACCTTGACGAGACTAGAATATTCTGGGAAGCAAGAGAAACCCTAAAACATTAGATAATAACCCTAGGAGACAAGTCAGCTCAAGAGAATATTTAATATTGATTTATTAGCCTCCAAAAAGAGAACTCGGCCCAGTCAAGTGAGATAGAGCAGTATAAATAGAGGGTGCTAGAGCTCATTTGTTACACACTCACTCTCACAATTGTATAAGATCAATGGTGCACAAGTTTGGAGAGGAGTTGCAGTTGCAACTGCTGCAACTGGCATTTCAATTTTTGCTTGTACGTTCTCTTTGGTTATGGTTTGGACTTTCTGCCTGGTACGCTAGCTTTGGATTGAGGTATGCTACCTTGGTTGGCTATTGGTTCTAGGGTTTGCTTCCAAAATTATTATCTCTTTCAAGGTTAAGGTGCTCGGGGGTGGCCTTTGTGCCTATGGTTGGGTGACAATATTGCTATATTGTCTATGGTGAAACGAACACACCTATTTTTCTAACAGGTTATGGGCCCACACTATCTTCAGACAGTGTAACCGCTGGAAGATAGATTGGGAGGATTTGCTTAGTTACAGTTGCAGTTGCAGTCAAAGTTTTGCTACAACAACGAAACCCTAACCCTCTTGTTAATGCACCTTAATTGAAGAGCTTGACCTAATTCCTAAATAGCCTAGTGCGCCCTACCATAGTGCACCTCCTGGTACTCTCAGCAAGCCAAGATGTCAAGTTTGAGTTTTTGGTCAAAGTCAAACGTTGACCAAGTCGAAGTCAAAGTTTGACCAAATCAAAGTAGTCATGACTTACTCTATGAAGTCAGAAAACAAGTTAGAAGGGCCTTCTAACTTCAGAGCATGGAAGACAAGGATTGACCTCATCCTTGCTAAGAATAAAGTGTTGGATATCGTGAAAGGAAAGATCATGGAACCATAGTTTGAAGCAGGAAAAGAGAAGGAACCTCAAAACGTTGCAGTTATGGAGAAGTTAAAGGACAATGACATCAACGCTATGAGTATCACAGTGGACTCTATAAAAGACCACTTGATACCCTACATCTCTCATCTTGACTCATCTAAGAAGATGTACGATGCCCTAACTAACCTATTCTCAGTCAGAAACATTGGACAAGTAATAAGTCTGAAGAATGAGCTCTGTGACATGAAAATGAATGATGATGATAGCATAACATCATACTTTTTTAGAATCTCTCAGTTAAGAGATCAACTACAAGCTATTGAAGAAATCATTTCCGAAAAGGAACTAGTAAATATAGTACTCAATGGCCTTCCCAAGACATGGAATGCATTTTCCGCAAGCATGAACACAAGAAAGGAGTATCCCACATTTGAAGAACTTTGGACTTGTTGTGCACAAGAAGAATCAAGGATTAATGCAAAAGAGAAATCCCAAAAGAAATATGATGATCAAGCCTTCACAACAAAATTCAAGAATTTTAGGAATAAGAGGAAGTTTGGCTTAAGGGAGAAACCAAATCAAGAAAATGATATGTCAAAAATACAATGCTTCAAATGTCGAAAATATGGTCACTACAGGAACCACTGTCCTAAGTTAAAGAAAAGGAAGGAAATAGACGAAGCAACAATTGTCGACCACTGGGTAGTAGTTGTGTACTACTATGGATAGACACAATTGTGTTCTATTGGATGACATTGTTCTGATTGCCATTGAGACTATCACTTGTGTTGGAGATTATTGCCAGCTAGATGGATAGTTAGTATGTTGATGGACAAACATTCTCCCTGTGCAAAATGGTCCAAGACAATCATTCTTCTAGGACGTATGTCCAGATTAGAAGAATGATTCTTGTATCACTCTGTGGAGTGAGTGACTTATTCAACGTCATGCCCGATTACTCAGATGGAGTATGGCTTCGAGAGATGATGTAGTTGATGTTATCAGATGATATTGATAGTGATGATGGTGCTCATGATTTGACCATGAGATAGCTTGTGTGGCTACGATGATACTACTGGTTGAATGGTTTGTTTGTGCTCAAGACCATTGCATTTAATACCTCCCTCGCTAGGAGGGAGTGTTAATATTATGGTATTTGTGGGAGGTATTAACCTCTACATGTAACCCTGACGAGACTAGAGTATTCCGAGAATCAAGAGAAACCCTAAAACGTTGGATAATAACCCCAGGAGACAAGTCAGCTCAAGAGACTATTTAATATTGATTTATTATCCTCCAGAAAGAGAAGTCGGCCCAGTCAAGTGAGATAGAGCAGTATAAATAGAGGGTGCTAGAGCTCATTTGTTACACACTCACTCTCACAACTGCATAAGACCAGTGGTGCGCAAGTTGTTGCAATTGCAACTGCTGCAAGTGGCATTTCGATTTTGGCTTGGACTATCTCTTTAGTTATGGTTTGGACTTTCTACTTGGTGTGCTAACTTTAGAGAGAGGTACGCTACCTTGGTTAGCTATTGGTTCTAGGGTTTGCCTCCGTAATTATTCTCTCTTTCAAGGTTGGTGTGCTTGGGGTGGCCTTTGTGCCTATTGTTGGGTGACAATATTGCTATATTGTATATGGTGAAACGAGCAAACCTATTTTTCTAACAATTATATCCAATCCTATTTGATTTAAAGATGTCGTTAGATTAAGCCTTCTCCTCAAGAAACTCAAAACCCTGTTATGCTAAGCCCGTATATTGTGGACAAATCTAACGATATTCCAAACCCAAGGATATATGATTCGGAAGTTTATAAGCTCCTTTCTTATTTTGAAGTGTTCTCTTTAATGTGCTCATTCAATGGCCTTTGGCCTCACATAATGGATTTGTACAAGTGGATTCACTCAAATTAGACAAATCAATGTGAGGTATATTTCAATGCAAAAGGGTTTCTTGTTGTTTAGCTTATTCATCATGAAGATTATCATGGAGTCATCGAGGAGGGCCCTTGGCTTTGGGGAACAATCGATCTATTTATTACCATGTGCTTCCCTAAATTTGACCCATCCACTATGGTTGTAACAAAAATTCTAGTGTGGGTACTATTATCCACTAAGTTGCACTAGGATGGACTTCAAGTGAGCCGACAAATATTGAACAAATCCTTGTTCAAAATTCAAAGTTTAGAAGTCCAGTCAGCCACTAGGGCCCCGTTTTTCAGCTTTATACTGCATTTCCATACCATGCGGGGAATTGCAATAAGAGGTGTTGCATGATGAATTTTGCAAAAGGTTTAGCCACCTACGACATGGACATGAGTTGTTACTCTAGAGTGTTTTTTTTTCTTGTTAATTATATATTGCTACTTCAAGTGACTTATAATTTTTGAGTTTTTTCAGTCAATTCCTCCAAAGCTGGAGTATACACTCATGGTCGGGCCTTGGCATGGTCTTCTAAAACTAGTGTCTAATGTATATTTCCATGCCTAACACCCTCCTAGAGTCTCATGGAAATGTTCTAATTCCCCCCTAGGATTTTTAAAATTTTCAATTGATAAAAATTTCCCGCAAAACATGTAATTTTAATTGTAAAAGTCAAAAAAGTCTTAAAAGAGGCATAAGATGTTGTTATATGCCAAGTTGGTGCTCGTTTTCCGACCCATAGCATAGGTCCTAAACCCTTATCCCCCCTTTGTCAAGGCAAAAAAGTGATTTTAATCACTCAAAAATGATTTTTGCTCTAAAAAAGGTAAAAAAGACATAAAAAATCAATAGAAATCAGCATTGTTATTTTGATGGGAACATGTCTCAAACATGTTTTCAGTCAACTAGCTCTCTCTCCCACATCACTGATCTATTACTTTCTCGATGAAGGGTCATCATTCGACTAGGTTGATGTCCTATCAACAAGCTTAGCTTAGGTTGATGTCCTATCAACAAGCTTAGCTTAGGTTGATGTCCTCAAACATCAATGCTACCCCGCCATTCCTCAAGCCAACTATCTTTTCCTGAAGCAATCAAAAGTAAAGTGACGATAATGTACAAAGTACTTGTTTTACCAAGAAATTGCATGTCACTTTGTATTTTCAGATTATAAACTTTACTAACTAAATTGGTATGGTTTACATTTTTACTGTTCCAAGTGATGTTTTTAGTGTAGAGGTCATTCATATTGTTTTCATTGTTTTCCTTAGACAAAATAAGAAAAATATATCGATTTGTCCAATCATAAACAACTTCAACCCAACTAACCGAGGTTGGGCCTTTTCATGTCTTGATATCTAAATTTGTGAGGGAAAGATGGGGTTTCTTTCATTTTCTCGGGTCTCGGGGTTTTCTCCTTCACAGATTGGTTTAGTCAATGAAGTGTCAAGTCAACAAGCAGACTGATTTTCTCCATGAGATCAAGGGAATGTTGGAGTCTCGGGGTTCTAAATAAAGTACAATGGGAGGAGGTCACCGAGAGAAGAAAACATCGGTCGAGAAGATTCCGCCAAATGTACAAAAACTGAGGTATAAATTGAGGAAGAAGAAGAATCCCACTTCTAATGGATATGTCAAAAGAGGAAATGGAGCAGAAGCATTGTTGGTTAACATTGAGAGACATATAAAGTTGTATGATTTCAAATATTTGGAGAATACCAAGTGTAAGATACCCACTATAATTCCCAATTTAATTAATGCATATTGTAGATATAATTTATTGTTGTGGCCAAGCGATGTATATGCAAATTGTATTTCTCAATTTTAATAGATAAAAAATGATGCCAATTGCTGGGGACATGGACAAAGATCGGGGGATGATTAATCCACAAGAGTGGGGGGGTATAGAAGGGATTTTAGCTGTGAGTTTATTTTCCCAATGCTTTTCCCCATTTTAATGCTTTGAGTGAACCTTTTGATTTTTGTTGAGTGTGGAAAAACCCATTTAGTTAATCTACTTTTATATTTCCAAGCAACTAAGTTTCAACATTTGGATATAAAAACAGAAGATGAGACTGGAAATCCAATCTCAGTAATTCATTGGACCTCATTGATCGAGAAAAAACCCCAAAATGTTGGATTTTCATATTTTATTGATCAATTCATGTCTATGGCTTATGTTATTTTTCATGAAGAGACTCCTTCTAGGTTTTCTCCAAACTTTGAAGCATTATTTCATTTTGCATTATATGCTCTCAAGGTCTCACGATGCCAATGATGAGATGCAGATGTTCTGATGCATGCAAATGATCTTTTAAAATTGTCCTCGGTTATATAATCTTTCATAGTCGTCAATGAGTTTGCTAGAAATTGGTCATTCAAGATGATGTTGAAGATGACGCCCATTATCTTCACAATTATCTATGTAGCCAACAAGGCTAACCCTTTCAATTTCTGGGTAGAGATCTTTCTCCCGTTCTATTGTATATACTTTCACGGGGAAGCGAACAAAATGAACAAGACGCTTCTGATCTTTCCCATAATCAACACCATCAAAACTGCATGTGGCACCATCATTATAATTTTGTTTACTTTCCTCAAATCCGTTGCTATGTAGTTCTGCTATTAATCCCGTCTGATCAATTTGTTCTTTGGCAGAGTATGGTTCTGGTCACTCACGATCTAGATCAAAAAACATGTTTTCCTTATGCAGAACATCTTCCCCACTGATGTCCACAAGGCTGCCCCTATCATTAAACATAGGAAAACCTTCAAAGTTCATTATATATGATCTCCCATGGTTGTGTCCCAAAGACGAAATCTAGTGCTGACTAGTGAGATGATAACTATGAATATGGAGTATGTCTCTTTCTTCCTAACCAAAATTTCCTTCAATGTTGTTATCACAGCCCTCATAAATATGCTCCTCATCTTCCTATGTGCAACATAAACTGTTTATATTATGGCAGCTGCCAGAGGTATTAGCCTCCATGTGTAACCATTGACAAGAATAGAGTATTCTGGAAGCCATAGAAACCCTAAACAGAAGTGTAGAAACCCTATAAGACATGTCGGCTCAATGAAGGAATTAATATTAAAATATTAGCCTCCAGAAAGACAAGTCGGCCTAGACAGGGGACAAAGAACATTATAAATAGAGGGCGCTTGAGCTCATTTGGAGACACACACACACTCACTCAAGATTAGTGGTGTACAAGTCTAGAGGAGGAGTGCAAATACTACGACTGTAGTTGGGTATTGGTCCGTGGTTTCAGATTTTCTGCTTGGTGTATTATCTTTGGAGAAAGGTGCGCTCTTGGTTATCTGTTGGGTCTAGTGCTGCTTCTAGAATCATTCTATCTGTCAAAGGTTACAGTGCTTGGGGGTGGTTGTGTGCCTATGGTTGGGTGACAATATTGTGATATTGTCTATGGTTAAATGAGCACATCGAATATTTTAACAAGTTATCGGGCTACACTACTTTGAGACAGTCTAGCCGCTTTGAGGTAGATTGACAGTTCCTTGTAGCACTAGTTGCAGCTGCAAGTAGGGTTTCTGAATTTTCAGCTACAACAAACCCTTACCTAACTCTTTGGGCACTTCAAATGAAAAGTTTGGCATAATTCTTGGACATTCTAGTGTGCCTTATCCTAGCGCACCTCTTGGTACCATCAGCTAGCAAAAACGTCAAGGTTGATTTTTTGGGTAAAAGTCTAAGTTTGACTAGTCAAAGTCAAAGTCAAAGGAAGTCATGATTTCCACCTATATTCTCAACCCTTCCTACTACTCAAGCTCGTCCAATTGGTTGCTTGCTCTACCTAGCAACAACAACACTCGCCATTGCTCCCCGTCTAACCAAAGTGTGTTGCGGAAGAGGAAGCCACGTATAGGTGTCCAAGATAAACTCACTAATGTCCATCCAACAGTCCTATACTACTCACAATAGCACACGATCAAACTACAACTAAAGCCTTGTCTCCTTCTCTATCGCTCCCTCCACCTCGGGGTCAGGGAGGTCAATAATGTAAGACTTATGACAATTGATAAGAAAGTTGAGGCACCCTTCATCACAACTGATATTGTCAAGGAGGTGCTCTTTTGGGGAAACAATAATATCATTTTGTAGTTTGATTTGTTCTAAGCACAATGCATAAGTCTCTTCTCTTCTTGAACCAGAATATTACCTCCTTCATTTCCAAAGGAAACTATAGAACATTGTTCCCAAGTATATGACTTGCTCCCTCAACATTGTCCTCAGTTATTTTCAGAATATTAAGTTGGGGATTTAGTTAGTTCCATACCAGTAGGTGCTCGACTCAAATTGCCTAAGTGAGGCACACTAGTCTACCCCGACTAGTGTGTTTGTGTCCAAATTGTATTTGAGATCTCAAGTACAAACTTGGCCCTCCATGTTTTTACTAGTGGCGGTCATTTAGTTTGGAATCAAAGTGGGTATTTGTAGAGTGTCAATGCAGAGTTTGGAATCAATCCATGTTAAAATCGATTGAGACCAAGGAGCACTTCATCTTTCATTGTCCCATTTCTTAGGAGATCAAAGGGCGGTTTCAGGGTGACTCAGACTCTCACTAGCTTCTTTAGGTATCCAGATCAACGGTGCCTAGCCTTATACATATAGGAGGCCCTAGGGCTCCGAGCCCGTACTTGTCAACCTCCCACGAGACCAGACCCCACTAGTTCCCCCTCGGGACATCGACTATAATCATCTTTCTTCTTTATGCCTCCGATGGTTGGAGAAATGGGTTCATTCCACTACATACCTATTTTCCTTTCTTTTGGTTTCTCTTGTCCATGAATATTCTCCCACAATACCTGTCATCATCAAATAAGGTCTCTGAGCTCAAGGTCAAGGGTTCTTAATGCCTTAGTGTAGACCTCATTCTCTACTAATCCACCTTATTGCACTTTAGTTTAGTTATTTTACTTTTTGCATCTCGCCTTTTATACGAGACCTTTTGGAAATCTTGCATTGTGTTGACATCCTTGTATTCAACAATCCCCTTGACCTACTTTTGTGGTCATTAGTCAGACACTAATAAAATTATCTTATCTTGTGCTTCAAAAAGGATAGAAACATAATCAAAATTTGTGCCATGATATCCATAACACAACGCCTAATTCCATAATATAGATTTTGAGCCCCCCTATAGGGGTATATTCTAAAAAAGGTATGTATTAATAATTTGACTTTAAAATGCATTAAATTCTGTAGGAGCATTAAAATAGAAACCAATCACACATTGCACAAGGAATTCGAGTTAACATGCCTAAAAAAAACCTTGCCGAAAAAGAAGATCTTCTTTTATTAATCTTGGGATCCCTTACTGGGACAATGACCCTTCAGAGGATTACAATGCAACAATAGCCTAGCCCACCTGACTGTTATCTCCCTGGATACCCCTTTGCACCTTTCCTCCGCCCTTCCCACTCACACTTGCATGACCTCTCTTAACCCACTCAACGAGATCTCCTCATTCTCTCTCGGTGTGTGTCTCACACCTTAATAGTCTCTTTGAGTCTCGTTGTAATGTCCCTTTCCAAATAGGAGCTCCAGAGAGGAGGCTTAATCGTCTAAATTGCCCCGTTAGACTATATCCAGGGCCAAAAAGGGGTAAACAGGGTTACTAGAGGTCATATGCAGATTTTGACTTGTCATTGAGGAGAGAGGCGCATCTTAGGAGAGATAGTTCAGTGGATTCCAGGAGGAAGACACCAGTTGACTAATTTCGGTGTTCAGAGACACACCCTAATGACTGGGAAGATTACACGGGTCTTCCATCATTCTTTAGCAACAGTTACACAGGTTCCATTAGCAAGGGCACACTTATTCAGGGTGAGGCCGCAACTTCTGAGGTGGTTCAATGGATTGACTTGTCCCATCTAGGGAGAGCTCATAGATTCCCCCCTGACCCAGTTGAGAGAAAGGCAAGGCACATCTTTTTCCTGATTCCTCGTCAGATTTCGATAGAGGAATCATCTGGGCCGAATTTTCTAGACATTGGGAGTGCGACACTTTGGGAGGACACATTTGGGGTTATCAAGTGATCATCAGATCAGATCTAGGGAAACCCTTCCGACCCATTTCACAGTAGGCCAAGGCGATCAATTTAAGACACATCTCAGTTGATGCCGACGGTGGAATCACTATGACGCAATTTTCCAGAGGTAGGGGGGCGCATTCTCTAGAGGGATCCATCTGGGGTCCAGACACACCAACAAAGGGGGCTGTTAGTCACCAAGACTGAGAGGTAAAGCAGGGCGCACCATTTGGAATAGTTTCTAGGCCATTCCGAGAGGTTTCGCCAACAGGGCGATCTTTCTAGACTTGCAGCAGTTGCAGTACGAGTTGCCATAGCCTACAACAGATCTTCATCTCATCCATTGCATCCGATGGCATTCTTCTAGTATCGGGTATTATTGTTTTAGTTGTTATTGTATTCCGGGTAAGATCCTTTTGTCATTTGATATAGCCAAGTGATTTATTTTACTTAGGCGCATTCAACGTTGCACTCACCGAGATATCATAATATAAGATTTGCAGTCTTATGTCTCATTTATTATCTATATGATCATTTATATGTTGTAACAATGAATTATCCACCATAGTCATATCAGATTAGCAACATTTCCCAGACTAGCCAAGTAAGGAACATTACACTCCCATTGTTACTCTCTCACCTCCTCACACAATGTACCTCATCTTCTCACCCAAGCTTCCTTTTATTACATTGAGTTAACCCTAAGTCCAAAACCCTAGATATTCTCCAAAGTGATCAACAATTGAGATCTAATTTCACGTTCACTTTAGATCTAACGGCTAGGACTCAATCAACTCACTCAAGTTACTAATGCCAAGTAAACTTAGGCATTTAACTTAATTAAACTCACATTAATCTAAAAGGTCATTCACTTTATTAATCACTAATAAAGTGAATCTCCTAAGGATTCCTGAGAGGTTACAAGGACGACTTCCACATGCTAAACATGAGCCTATGTGGAAGTACCTGTCCGATGCTAAATTCATCAACAATCCTTTCGCAAATTTGATCTTTTTCGTGCACAAGGAAGGCATCACTGCCTCGAAAAAATTTGATCTTTTTAACAAACTTAAATGGCATCTGGGTCGTCACAAAATTTGATCTTTTTAACAAGCCTTCAAGGCGTTGGGGCTGTCAAAAAATTCGATCTTTCTGTCATGCCTAATTGGCTGTCACAAAATTTGATGTTTTTCACATGCCACAAAGGGCTCTACTGCCTTTTTTGTAAGACGATTTGATCTTAACACATCACAAAAAAATGAATCTTTGTGACTTATGCGTTCGCACTGTGACCTTCTTCGCAAGATGAAATTTGGTCTTATTAACACATCGCAGAAAATTGAATCTTTCTAACTTATGCAATGGCACTGAAGCTTTCTATACCATTTACCCAGGGTATCATCCTTGGAATGAGAAGTGTCCATTGGGTAGGTTTAAATTTTATCTTCTTGATGTTGTATCCAAGACTTCAGAATATCTGACCTTTTTAACATGCTTGAAAAGGCATCAATTGTTTTGCTTCAACTTATGTGGAGCAACTATGTAGGTTAAGTGTTTGCTATGTCTTGAGAACAAGAGATCCAAAAGGATGAAAGATCAAGGGGATGTGCATGTGGATTTACTTAACTTGAGTATAGAAGTATGGGAGAAGAAAGGAAAATTGTAAAGGATGCATGTGATTTTAGCTGGAAGGAAAGCGCGTGCTTTCTCCATGCTCAATGTGCATTAATTCGCTGACGACAACTACAATATTGACCTGCATTAATTATATATATTGTTGATGTGCTTCTTTCTTATATAACCAGCCTTGTTCTATACTATCCAGGGTTGGTTGTTGCTGATTAAGAGCCTAAATTACTGGAGCTTCTATCTATCATACTTGCTTTCTGTGGAGAGGACGTTGCTTATACAAATTTTGGGGATCGAGCCTATCATTATCAACCATAGTCATCATTTGTGGCGTTCGCTGCCTATGTTCCTAACTTCATTACTAATATATCAGCTATATCAGTCCGCCTATGAAGTGAATCAGATTCTATACATATTGCATCTTTTGCTACAACTTTGTACGAATTTTTGCTACAACTTTGTACGAATTTTACTATAGATGATATTATTTGAATAAATAAAGAGATCTGGCACTCTTATTATTTATATCATTTCTAATGATTATTGCATCAGTAAAGAAGACATTGCTGCAAACTTAAACTATATTGTTTCTGAAAACCAAAACCAACAAGAAAATTACAAAAAAATTCCAACACGGAATATTACATCCTCGAAACTATGGGAAATACTCGAGGGTTTTCTTGGGTCATTGCATGGGAAGTAGTCAAGGTTTTTCCTCGGTCTTTGCTACGTAGAAAGAAGGAGGTCGATAATAAGGTGTTATCTTACTTGAAATGTAAGGGTGTGAGTGAAAGCTATCTTGCTTGAAACAAGGCCATATATATTTTATAGCGCTGTAAGGGAAAAGTGTACACTTCATTTATATCAGACGTGGCAAGGCCCCTATTAATTACACAAGGCATTGCCCTATGTTTTGGTGAGGCTTTGTAAGGCCCTGTCTGATGGTTAGTTCATTATTTGTGGGCCCGTTTCAAGAAGAAAGGGGCATCAATAAGGTGGACCAATTTGAAGGAGTTTGAAAGGGATGTATTAATTAAGGATGTACCTCCATTTTAGGAAGGCAATGAACACTTTTCAAAATTTGATTCTTTTGATCCTTAAACATCTTTGGAAGGCATTGTGGCCTTTTCAAAATTCGATCTTTTTAATATGTTTGAAAGGCATGAAGGTAATCTTTCAAACATGCTTGAAAGGCATTGGGACCATGACAAAATTCAATCTCTTAAGACCCATGAAAGGTATTTCGACCTTTGGAAAATTCGTTCTTTAAAGCACACTTGAAAGGCATCGGGGCATTCCAAATATCAATCTTTTTAGCATGCCCCAAAGCCATTGTGGCCTTGAACAAATTTGATCTTTCTAACATTCTCGAAATGTATGAAGGCTTTCACAAACTCCGATCTTTTTAACACGCTCCAAAGGTATTGAGGCCTTCAAATGATTGATTTTTTTCAACATGCTTGAGCGGAATTGAGGACTCCATAGAATTTGATCTTTTTCACATGCCCAAATTGCATCGGGGCCTCTCCAAAATTTGGTTTTTTTAATATGCCCCAAAGGCATCAGGGCCTTAATAAAATTTCATCTCTTAATCGTACTTGAAAGGTGTCAACGCCTTCAAAAAGTTTGATATTTTTACACTATCCATGGGCATGGAAGCTTTCGCAGACTTTTACCTTTCCAACACACCCAAAAGGCATCAGGGCCTTCACAAAATTGAATCTTTTGAACAAGCTTGAATTTCTTTGTCCCCATTTGATCTTTCTTATTTGTTCGCAGGTATTGAAGCTTTAACAAAATTTGACCTTTTTAAAACACCCGAAAGCAATAGGGCTTGACAAAATTTAATCTTGTTAACTTGTCCTTTGTCATTGAGACATTCACAAACTTCCATCCTTTTAACATGCAACAATGATTTTGCAAAAAAACAAACTTTTTAACATGTTTAGAAGAACTCAGAGCCTTTGCAATATTAAATCTTTCTAACATGCGCAACAGGCATAGACGCTTTCATAAAATGTGATATTTATAATATGGCTTAAAGTCATCGGGGTATTCCAAAAAATTGATCTTTTAAAATTGTCCTCCGTTATAGAATCTTTCGGAGTCGTCGATGAGTTCACCAGAAAGTGGTCATTCAATATGATGCACAACCACCAACCCAGTGTGCTCACTATCCTAACAATTCTATTTGTGGCCAGCAAGGCTAACCCTTTCAGTTTCTGGGTAGAGATCTTTCTTCCATTCTGTTGTATATCCTTTCATTGGGCAGCAAACAAAATCAACAAGACGTTGCCCATCTTTCCTAGAATCAACACCATCAAAACTGCATGTGGCACCATCATTATAATTTTGTTTACTTCGTCAAATCTACTGCTATGTTGTTCTACTATTAATTGTGTATGATCAATCTGTTATTTGGCAGAGTATGGTTCTGGTCACTCATGATCTGGAGCAACAAACACATTTTCCTTGTGCATAACATCTTCCCCACCGATGTCCACAGGGCTGCCCTTATCATCAAACATAGGAAACCTTCAAAGTTGATTGTACATGATCTGCCATCGTTGTGTCCCAAACACGAAATATGTACCAGACTGATGAGATGATAAATATGAATATGGAGTCTGTCTCTTTTATACAACCAAAATTTCATGTAATGTTATTATCACAACCCCCATAAATCTGCTCCTCATCTTCTTTTGCGACAACAAAAACTTCTTGTTTTGTGTCATAATGAAAGTCTTCATTTATTAGGCCGGGGATGCAGTTGAAAGTTTTCGTAATGAGAGAAAGGAAGAAAGAAAATAAGGGAAAAATAGCGAGAAAAGAAGTTGCAAAGGACTCTTGGAAGCCATAAGGATAAAATAGGGAGAGAAGGCCATGAATTTCATAAAACTCTTCGAAGTCATAATGCCATCATGGGCGCAAAGTTACAATTGCAAGATACAAATCCGTTGGTTTTAATAGAATGTCATGTCTATAATCCATCGTCTCTGGATGTAGAGCCACCGCTTATTATAAATCCAACATGTTGAGATGAGCCACAACATAATCACGAGTATGGGATTATTGTACTCAGGTTTAGAGTCATTGCCTACATTGAATTCCTAGATAGAGAATATCTATAATGCCACCGTGGGTGTTATTTTGAGGAATCAGCCAAGGCATCTAAGGCCATCTTTGCAGATGTTGGATTTATGGATTTTTGTTCATGTTATCAACCAATCTAGCACATGTGAAAAGCCTTCACGAGACGCAAGACAAGCGTAACATATGGAAGTAGTTTCCACTATCACCTTAGCAACTAGCTCCCTCGTTTTAGTGAAGGATTAAAATCCAACACAATGGAGGCTTCCCTAGCAACCTAAAAGGATGTTGTAGCAAGTAAAAACAAGTCTATGGCCCTTTGTTTTTGTTACTCAAATATATCACCACCTAGGTTAAGGTTATGAAAGAAAAATTAAGGTGGTTTTATGAAATAGTTTCCAGATTTGTGTGTGAGGTGTTTCAAGACAATAATTGATAATTATCAAGTGAAATGAGGAAAGCAAATGCCCCAAAACACTACAAATCAAGAGGAAAACTATGGATGTCATAAAATTTGCAATAAGAGATGATTTATTTCATCAAAACAACAAGTTGTGATAGAAGAAATGTAAAAGTCCTAAAACTAATAAGAACGCCATGAAAGAAAGATGAAAATCCAAGCTAGGAGTAATACATCAAGAACCAATGATTGTCGAAGCTGACATGTGTCTAATTTTCTTTATAGGGTCGACCTTTTCCAAGAAAAAATGCTAGGGTTGATTCATGCCCAATGACCCATGGCCTCAATCCAGAATGAGCCCATCCTCCAATTTCATACCAAGACCAACACGGTCTCCACGAACTGCACATGTTGATGCCCTAGTGAGGTACTGCAAGACCTCAGTGAATCACCCTCAAGTGACGTGCTCTCCTCAATACTGAAGCTCAATGAAAGGTCAAAATAACTTTCCCCTGCAAGGGTCCACTCACCTCCATCAGTCAGTCAATGAAATGATCAACCTTGCAATTCCCATGTCCCATGCTAGTCTCTACCAAAGATCACCACCTTAGCACTGCACTTCTTTGATCAAGACTGTCTGCTCACCGTATACATACTGGATACCCCACTCCTGGGTCCTCAAGCTGGAATACATGTGGAAACTAATTCTGTTGACCAGAATCTGCATCGATAAAGTACCTTCGTGGAAGTAATATCTGCCCAACCATCTCCATACTCGATCATGAGTATTAAAAAGGAGAAGGTGTCTCGCTCCATAGGACAAGCCCCTGCAAGCCCTCTCAAAACCAACCTAGATTGGAGTATGAGGCTCTCTGACGCAACCTGGGCCATCATAAGGTGAAACAACCTACTAACCAAATGGACTTCTGGATCCCATGGAAAAATTGGAAGTTCATCACTCCCAATCCCCACCAACTACTCCTGTGTCATAATGCTAACTGTCAAAAGCCCTCAATGCTCATCCCCATGAGAATATGGATCTACGTCACTCTCTGAGATGTTTGCTATCACAGGGTCTACGATGCTCATCATCATGCACAAGGTCTCAACTGTCTGCCTCTGGTGATCCACCCCTATGTTGTCATGTGCCATATGGACTCTCCTGTCAAGGGGTCTTGGCCTACCAACTCTCCATGTCCTCTGCCACTGTCTATCTCCTCTAATGTTGTTGTCGATGATGAAAGTGTCGGGAAAGGCTAAAAGAAACATTTGTAACCGATTGTAGGACTGGAAAGTATCATATGCTTTGGTCAATCCCAAGGATTCAACCACAAGCTCGTCCACCGGTACCCCTGGTAAATACTCACCTGTAGTCATCACTGAACCCCAATCGATAGGTACAACCGGGGGTAATTGCTCAAACTGCTGGTCAACCACTCTTCATCCATCATCGCTCATGCAACTGTTGATACTATGAAGGTGATCTCCCAGATCTATCCACTTCTGCAAGGGAGAGGGATCTCCATGCTCTACTAAGTGTGTCTCCTCCCTGCAATCTAATGCGTCCACCTGAATCCCATCGTACATCTCAACATGTCTCTGTGAACTATCACTCACCACTGTATGCTCCTGCATACTCATGTAATCTCCTGTATACTCCTACAAGAACATGGATATTGGGTGTACTTCTGGGTCAACCTCGACGTGAAGGTTTGACAATCCTGGAACACAAATGGAAGTGTCCTCATAACTGCCCCTGGCTCTGGAGTCCCCATGCGTGTGTGAGTGCTCGACTATCTCAAAGATCCTCGTGGAGGGTAGCTCCTGTGACACATGGAGATCCTCATGTGTTTCCATATCATATCTCTCCCTAATCATCAGTAATCGTGGGTACTCCTCATGCTCCTCCATCAATTGTTGCTCCTCTGCTAAACCACCTACATCCTCTAGCAATGTGGCAGAAGGATATATCTGACTCTCTGCTAAGATAGATGTAGTGGATCTCTGTCTGATCTCCTTTGATCGAGGCTTTGATTCTTGAAGGGCTACTTGTGTGCCTTTCAAGAATCCTCGTGTGCTCTCCAACTCTTGAGTGAGTCTGTCCACCTCCAACTCATGCTCCCGCAGGGCCCTGTGATACATCTCACCAATCTCCAATAGGTAATTCATGTCCATCAACAACTACTGGTAGTCGGTGCTCATCATAAACACTGTCTCCCTAAGAGTATGAAAGTCATCCATGGAAAATCCCCCATCTGAACTATCATGTGCCATCGATGCCCTCCAACAACAATGGGCCACTAATGCATGTGCATCATCAATGCACCTAGTGGTTGCCATGATCATGTCTTCATTGACTCTCAACTGTCTTGCCAAGTAGCGTGACTCCTGATCACAGTCATGTTGAGGTGCTATCTCATGCCCCTTACTGCTAGTGTCAACCATGGAATCCCCAACAACACTCTCCAAAAAAGATAAGGCACTGAACTTCCCACTGTCCACTGTGTGATTGGGCCCCCCTATGTGCCTCTGCACACCATCACCAACTGCTACCCCCATCCGAATCACACTGTATCCTATATGGGCAATTGTATCCTCCTGTGTACTCAACCTGCTACTATCATATGCGCCCGGATCCCATAAAGATGTGTCCAGAGACATGCTAGGGTCATTCCCACCAATAAGGGGTACATCCCCATCTTTGCCAACCAATCCTGGAAGTAAGTGTCCCACCAAACTGCAAGTCTCCACAACCTGACCAAATAATGGAGTCTTGAAAAGAGACGACCCACTCTCCTCATAGGCCTGTGTAAGATCAATTGTCTCCAAGTCCTGTCTCTTATGAAGGTCCATCTGTCCCTGGTGTGCAATCCATTCGAAAGGCTCCACCATTATATCACTAATTCCATTGATATCCTCCTGTGTCATGGATATCATAGGTTTCTAAGAAGGTACCAAATGTGTCATAGTCACCATAGGGAGCCCATCGGGTCTAGGTGCTAAAACATGTGAATCTCCACTAGTGTCACCACTCTGCTGAAGTGTAAGATCATCAACACTATGTGATATGACTGCTAAAGCACAGGTGCTATCATCCTGTCCATCCAATTGTCCCTCCAATAAGTAAGGGTCACTATTCTCCCCAAGTGCGCAAGAGTCACTAGCCTCCACAAGTGTGCAAGAGTCACTAGCGTCATCAGATTGCTCCAAATAAGCATCTACCGCTGCATCCTCATACACCTCCTCATCCTCATTATCATAGTGTACCTCAATAATGTGCCTCTTACCTTTACCCGTACATCTATGATTTGGTTCCCAAGGCACTTTACAGCTGTAGTAAAGTTTCCTGCTCATAATGGGTGTAGGAATGCTCTGTTCTTCCTTCCATCTGCTAGCTGGTAGTGATGCTCTCTCTCCCATTTGTCTACATAGTGCTCTATTATGTTTTAAGTCAGCTATCAACTCATGTTGGGCTAACTCCCATTCCTGTCTATCCATTTCTCCATATGGAAGACCCCTCAAACTGGTAGGAGTCTAAGCTCTGGATGCATGCGCTAATCCCCACTGGCTGGGAGGATCAACGTTCTGATACCACTATAATGTTCCCAATCCAAGATGCTAGGAACATTGTGTTTTCATGAATTTTATGTGTTTTCTGGTTGTGGCATTTCGTCAAATAGTTTGCAAACTTAAAACTCATGAGTTGCGCTAAGGGTTATAACGGTTGTTCTTTGTGTGTTTGCAACAAGTAAATGATAGCAATGCAAAAATGGAGTGTACTCAACAAGATACAAGATCAACAACACAAGTAATAACCATAAATACCTCAGATCTAATTTATTAATAATAAATCTCTGATCTCATACAAATGGTGGAGATCTGGAATACATATATAAGAATAAAGTATATGACTGATAAAGCCTCTGAGATACAAGGTAGATGAAGATCCAGGCGTCCAAAAGCCTCTCCAAGTTGTAGACCAAAGAACCCATATGATCCAACTCAATCCCTAGCTGTCATGTGATGTCATCTCTCTACATAATGCACCCCTCCTGGTTGTAGAAGACCAAGAATTTGACCTCTATGAAGATGTCCTCCAAACTCTCTAGGAGAGATTCCAAATTGTAGATTGGGCCAATGGAAGCCCCCTGGTAGAGTCTCAGGCTGAATGATGGAGATCTGACCCCCAGATCATTGAATCCTCTATCTGAAGTGTGCCCTCCTAACTGTAGAAGACCAAGAATTCAGCCTCTATGAAGATGGCCTCCAAGCCCTCTAAGAAAGATTCCAAATTGTAGATCGGGCCACTAGAAACCCCCTGGTAAAGTCTCGGGCTGAATGATGAAGATATGACCCACAATGACTGAATCCTCAATTTGCAGTGCACCCTCTTGCTCTCCAACTTGTGCCAAACTCCAAGAAATAATCTGATAGAGAAACTTCCTAGGGAAAGGGCTAGGAAAGGCGACCTAGGCCCTATAAAGAATACCCAGAAGTCCTTTTCCTCGTAATCCTTCTCCTCTGCCTAGATCAAGCTATTCTCCTCAAGGTGGTGCTCCCGTGTGCTTGAAAGCCCCAAGTGTTGCACCCTAGCTCTTCCTGAACCTGTGACTGATGTAGAAATCACCTGTAACTGAGTAGATATGATGTACAATGGCGAGGGAGGAATCTTTCACCTCCTTGACCAAGCTTGGATCAAGATAGGTGGGATCTTTCACCACCGATTTGATCTCTAGGGTTTGTTAAGTCAAAACCCTCAAAACCCCCAAGTGCATGGGCTCACTAGCAAAAAGCCAGATATCAAATGATAATCAACATAATGAGAGAATAGAGGCCCCTGTCTCTCTTTTATCCTCCCTGCTCACCTTGTCTCTCCAAGTGACTTTTACTTTATCTAATTATTAATTAATTAAATAAATCATTTTAATTAATTAATTAACCATTTTTCCTCTAAAAAGTAGTTTATCCCTCCTTGTGGCTTCCCTGGCCACGAAAAGTCACTTCTCATCATCTTATCTTGTAGTGTTATTCCACTCGATTCCAATGAGCTATTACACTAAGAGGTTCCAAAAGTATTATGCCCAATATGACCTCCTTAGTTAATTTAATTAACATATAGCCCAAAATAACTCAAAATTATGGAAATCGTCGAAATGCAAAGGAACCAAATCCAAGTTGTGTGGGATGGATCATGATGATGAAATAAGATGAGCGATGCAAGCCGGATCCCAAAAAAACCCTCAATAGCCCCTATACTCGATATAACCTGCATCTGGCTCCTCTTGTCATCATAACAATCTGTAATATAGTGTTGTCCCAACATGGGGACATTACAATATGATAACATGTGGCTCTGTTGATTACAAGATTTATTGTTATGATTTGCGCAATACAAAAATGTCATGGTGCAACTTGGCAGGTCATGGGAAGGAAGTTAGTTATGTAAGGTTTATATATTCTAGCACAATTGTTTCTGCATCTACAGATAACACACTCGAGTTGTGGAATCTTACAAAAACCAATTCTTGTGGGGTATCCAATAATGCTTGTACTCTGACCTTTACTGGTCATACCAATGAGAAGATACAATTCTCTGAAAAGGAAGCACATGCACAGGCACTAAAACAGGGTAGAAAGCTAGAAATTGAAATTGAAAGAATTCCAACTCGCAATATAGAAGTGAGGACACAAGATTTGGAGCCTGTTTTTTTATCATTTTTAGGATTTTAAAGAAGTTTAGGAGGCAAGGTACACATTTTCACGTATACAACAAAGACATATTTATGGTTTTGCAATGTTGAGGTTGTGTTTTGTATGTGTAATACTCTTATTAGTTGAGGACATCATATCGTATATTTTGCACATGCCACTTGTTTGGTGTTCAGGATCATAAAATGATAAAATGAAACAAATTGAGTTTGTTTTTATCTCCCCTCCAAAGCAGAGCAGACATGTATTGGATCAGATTGTATAAAGTTAAAAAAAAAAATTGGTCATGTGGTGGAGTGCATGCCATTGTATACCGTTTGGTTGAACACTGCAATCTTATATGCCCAAAGGGATGAAAATTTCTTCATTACTAGATTGAATTGCTTCATAAATATGCCTCAGAATTGTTGAAGATTGATTTGGCAAAAGAGAATGATGATACCCTAGGAATAGAAGAATTTTCAATGGCACATGTATACTTAAAGGGTTTGGGAGCAAGCTTACCAAATTCCTTTGCTCGGAAGCATTCCAGGTGCCAAAGCTATGCACATCCATCAACTTAAAGATGAATACACACAATATGATGTTATTGGTATGAATCTGGGATGTGTACATCCATCCTCATTATGTTTTCTCTCAATTTTGCAACGCATTTATATATTTATTTTTACATCAGGTACTCTCATGTCAGATGATGGGTAATGATAGGGACAAACTTTCATCTTTCAAACACACTTGATAAGCGTTCAAAAAATTTGATATTCTCAAGATGTCCACGGGTATGGAGTCATTGTTGATTTTCCTGTAAACCTAGCACTCGACTGTTAATTCCAAATAAAACACATTTATTGAATTAAAGCACAACTAGGTAACTCAACGATAAATTCAGAAGAAGCATTAAAACATAAACCAATCACATTGTGCAAAAGGTATTCAGGTAAACACCCATGGAAAAATCCTTGCAAGGAAGACTTCCACATGCTAGACACGAGCCTTTGTGGAAGTACATGTCCAATGCTAAATACATCAACAGTCGTTTGACACGTTAGAACTACGAAATGAATGTAATGTCTCCATCCGCTTAGCACCAAAAAGGACCTCGAGCTACACTTCAGAGAGCTAGCACAGGTCAAGCAGATAGGTAGTGATGAGGCATTCATAGTAGAGTTCGAGAGAGTTGTTGTCATGGTGACAAATGTGTCGTAGTCCAGATTGTTTATGTTGTTTGTTGAGGCTTTAGCCGAACCATTGAGGGGATGAGTTAAGGCCTACAAACCCACTACCCTCCAGGATGCTATTGGGAGGACTAGAGAACTCCAAGAGGTAGTTCCAAAGAATAGATTCCCTGCTATACCCATTATTCCATTGAGGGATAAAGACAAAAGGCCTTTTAAGAGAGAGTGTCGTAAGAGAGAATGGATGGAAGAAGAAACTAGGAGGGAGCTCAGGAGAAAGAAGATATGCTTCACTTGCCCAGAGCCTTGGGTACCATGGCCCCGATGTGCAGGGAAGGCGAAAGCCCTCTATATTGAGGTGTATTCTGACAGTGGGGATGATGAGGATGATATAGAGCAGGTACATGAGGAGGAGCTCCAGGAAGCAGGGGAGGAATAGTTACAGGATGATATTAAGGAAGGTATTATTGCCACCTTGTCGGGGGTTCCCATGTTTCACACCTTCAAGGTGAGAGGAGTTACTCATGGATACAAGGTTGGAGTCTTTATTGATGGTGGGGCAACTCACAACTCTATTGATGTTGCATGGCTGATGAGGTGCAGAGTGATGGGAAACAACTTCATCCCTCTAGTGGCAGTCACGTGCCATAGAATTCCAAGTGCAGAGTTTTGGGTTTCTGGAAATTCACCTACCCACTAAAAGGAATATTTTCAACTTTATACTATCAATTGAACTCTTTATCAAAATGTACATGAATTTGTTGATTGCATGCACTAATCCATTTATTCTCGTGTTTTACTTATACGTATGATAATGACTATGCCAATTTTGACTATCAAGAAAGGTGGAGCACGAAGGGAACTTCCAGGTCCGGCTAGTGTGCATATTGGACAAGGAGATCATAGTGATTACTGAATAACTCTGATTATACATGTCTATAAATGCACCAAGGACAATGCATAAATAAGGAGGAAGGGAATGTAATACCCCAACTTGATGCCCGGATTGTAAATATATTGTATATATGATACTTAGGCTTGTGAGGCGGTATGTTTGGGACAGAGTGCCCATAAAGATGATCAAAGGTTTTGTTAGGCCTAACTTTAGAGAACATAGTATGGGGATTTGCTATATATGCTTTCTATATTGGTTTATTACAACTAAACTACTATTGGATACAGAGATCTCAATTTCGTTAAGTCTATTGAGGTGAGTTTCGACATATTTTATATGTTGTTTAATTTGGGTCTCACAACTTACTTCATTGGGAATATCTCAAATCTAGTAGTCGAGGGTGCAAGTTATCCAATACAATTTGTAAGCTTTGATGTATACAAGTTTTTTTAACATACATTGATGAACACTAATATATGTGCGTGGAGAGAGTAAATAGGGTTTTGGTTTGATGGTGCAGAGTTGTTTCATGTCCTTGTCTATTGGTTTTCTCCTTGAGAGTTATTTGACTGCTTGTGGATGGGGCTCGGTGCAAGTGATAGGAGAGTTTGGTAGATTAATATTTCTAATGATGGCATCTCTTCCAAAGTGCTTTCCAAATTGAAAAATGTTGAATATTCCTATAAGAGATGGACACATGTATATACAGTTCATGTGTGGAGAAATGTGTTATGGGTTTGTACCATAAATGGTAGAGTGAATATATGCTTATATTTATAGACACACCTTATCTAAAATCTTACTCTGAGCTATGAATCCCAATTCATCATTGACCTGATTCAAATACCCATTTTAACATGGGTCGAGAATTTATGCTCATCTATTAATCCAAGTGCTCATTAGCCTAGTGAAAATACCCATTTTAACATGGGATGATTACAAACTTTCATTGACACTCTAAAAATACCCACTTTCACATGGGGGAACTTCACAAAAGTTGATCTCTTGAACATGTCAGAAATTCTTCCCAAAGATTAATTGCAGTTGACTGGTAGAGAAGAAAATGGGTAGGTCGTTCATACCTCTCATGGTAGGAGTCCTCTCTTGTTGAATTTCCATGTTGATTCTTGTTTGCTACCGATTATAGGACACAGCCTGACGATTTTCACCAACATTCCCTACCTGCTTGTCTGGGTATGCATCAAGACTTGGAGGAATCTATTCCTCAACAAAGATAGGACCCCAATTTTCTTCACTCTCGGTAGAGCTTGAGTCACTCGTTTCCTGGCGTGTCATCGAGACCCTATGCCAATCTCTCCAATGGGTTTCTAGATATGTTTTACTATTTGAAAATCAAGAAATTCTTTTTTGGGGCCTCGCCTTATGGTTGACCAAACAAGGCCTAAGAATGACCTATAGTTCACCAAAAGGGCACCCAAAACAATGTGTTGTTGCACACGATTGAGACCCCATGCCAATCTCTCCAATAGGTATCTAAATATGATTTTAGATTTGAAAATTGAGAACTTCACTTTTTGGGCCTTATATTGGAACATTATATATCTACAATACTTACGCCATACATCTATTGATTCCAACAATGTAAAAATAATATTTACTCCAGATATGTATTGATTAAATTTTCATGGGAAGTGACTTTAATGACTATGAAAGAAGAATAGGTATATGGTACAAACTTATAAAAATATTTTTGTTGCGATTTTGATTTCATATATCTTAATGTATGGGGTGTGTTTTTCATTGGCCCTCCTCTTTCCAATAGAGCAATAATGCTAAGTGGTAACTCCCCCCACCAATAGAGACAACGGGGTGGGCAGGTTGGCATTTCCACTACCTGCTTTCGTTTTTCCAGGTGATTAACGATCTTTGTTTACTGTTAAGGTAAGGTAAAGTAGCTTTGTTTACTGTTAAGAGTTGTTCGATGAGAATGTCTAGGATTTGATTCTTGCTTTACTATGCCATACCACTAGCAGTAAAGACAGGTCTAACAATTCTTACTCCGAGTCATTACTATGAATGATTGTGACGCTCTCATTATGTCATTACTTTTGAATGGCTATACTCCATCCACAATATTACCGTCTGCAATGATTGTGTGGGCAGATTGCATTCCCTGGTGCATATGATCGTTGGGTTTGAGTACAGTACATTAGTAGCACTCTAGGTTAGTGTCCTTGTACACAACAACTCAATCAAAACCAATTCTATCTCTTTTTATAGAACAAGGAAAACTTACTAGCTTTATAAGCATTAAGTGCATCAAAGACAGTAAGTGCAATGGAAGAAATAAGTTGGGCTGAATCCACTTGTAGTTGGCATTGTTGAAATTAGATCATTCAATAATTGGGGGTGTCATGACCGACGACATATCACTAAATACTCCAAGCTGGGTTGTATGAAGACCAATGCAAGAATAGATCTGGGTCTTATGAAGTGACAAACCCCTAACCTGAATGATTGCACGCCCTGCTGGAATGTTGCCAAAGATGTCCAAACCCTCCAGTAAATATGCCAAACAATATATCGGGTCAATGCAAGAACAACCCAGAAGCTCAAATCTCCAAGACCCCTCTCAAAGTCATGGATCTAGCCTCCCTCCAAGGAATGGTACGCCCCCCTGGATGCTTAAAACCCTAGATAATTCGGCCTTCCTCCTAGAGGCCTCCAAATGCTCCACAAAACCACTAAAATGATATATCAGGGCTTGGTTACCTCCCTGGTGAAGTCCCAAGCGAAATGATGAAGATCTGATCTACCAAATGGCTGAAATCACTTTCTGAAGCGTGCTCCTCTCCTCTAATTCGTCCCATGCATCCAATAAATCAAATGACACATAAAACTCCACCGTAATGCACTAGATCTAATGGCCAAGACCCTGCAATGAAAACCCGGGTGCTAGAATCTCTAGAAGCCCTGCCAATCACCTGCAATGAACTTCCCTCAATGGATGGTGCACCCCCTTTGCTGGAAACCCCCAATGGTGCACCCTCCTTCTCTTCCTGTGCCTATGGCTGGTGTAGAACCCTCCTGCACTGAGTAGATCTGAACTAGAATGGTGTGGGGGAGTATTGCATCCCCAAGACCAAGCTTGGGACAAGCTAGGTGGAATCTTTCACCATTGAATTGTCCTCTAGGGTTTGTTAAGTCAAAACCCTCAAAACACCCAAGGTATGGGCTCTCTAGCTAGAATTCGGATATCAAAATGATAATCATACATGAATGAGAGAATAGAGGCCCTTGCCTCTTCTTTATACTCCATGCTCACCTTGTCTCTCCAAAGTGACTTTTATTTTTTTTAATTATTAATTAATTAATTAAATCACTTTAATTAATTAACCTTTTTACCTCTGAAAAGTGCCTTATCTCTCCTTGTGGCTTCCCTGGCCACTAAAAGTCACTTCTCATCATCCTATCTTGTAGTGTTGTTCCTCTCGATTCCAATGAGCTATTACACTGAGAGGTTCCTCCAAGTATTGTGCCCAAAATGACCTCTTCAGTGAATTTAATTAACCTATAGCTCAAAATACTCAAAATCATGGAATGGATCATAATGATGAAATAGGATGAGCAATGCAAGTCGGACCCCAAAATATCCCTCAATAGCTCCTGTACTCGCTATAATATCCAACTGGCTACCTTGGTCATCATAACACTGTGTAATACCCCGATGTTCCAAAGTGGGGACATTACAGTCCTCCCTGCTAGAATATTGCTTGTCCTCAAGCAATAATTGAACCCATCCAAATATAATATCGGGGTCCCATGTCCACCTGTGAGACACACAGTAGGTCCCATCCAAAGATGAACTATCATACACTTCACCCCTTGGGTCCCATATCAAGAAATGAACTGCAATACCCTGTGAAGCATAGTCCTAAAATATATTAACTCCATGAATACCCTGCACATGACACATGGCCTCATCCCGGAATGAGTCCATCCTCTAAGATACTACCAAGATCAACATGGCCTCCATCAACTGCACATGTTGATGCTAGAACGAGGTACTGCAAGACCTCTGTGAGACACCCTCAAGTGATGTGCTCTCCTCAACACTGAAGCTCAATGGAAATTCATAACAACTTTCCTCTACAAAGGTGCACTCACCCCTGTCAGTCAGTGAAATTCTCAACCTTGCAATCCCTGGGTCCCATGTTAACCTCTGTCAAAGATCACCATGCTGGCCCTGCACTCTCTGATCATGATTGTCTTCTCCCTACATACATACTAGATCCTCCTCTTCTAGATCCTCAAGCTGGAATACATGTGGCCCTTGGACCTGCTGTCCAGAAACTGCATCTGTAAAGACATCTATGTGGAAGTAGTACTTGCCCAACCATCTCCATGTCCGATCATGATGATCAAGAGTGAAAAGCTACCTCACTCCATAGGACAAGTCCTTGCAGGCCCACTCCAAACCAACCCATGGTGGAGTATGTGGCTCTCTGGTGCAACCTGGGTCATCATGTAGTGAAACATGGTGCTCACCCAGTGAACTCCTGGATCCCATGGCAAACTTGGAATTTTATCACTTCCAATCTCCTCTAACTGCTCTTGTGTGAGATTGATCACTGTCAGAATCCCTTTGTGCACATCTTCTATGACCTGGTCTATGATGCTCCCCATCACGCACCAAATCTCAACTGGTTTCCTATGACGATCCACCTCTATCCGGCTGGATGCCATAAAAACACTCATGTCAGGTGGTCTCAGCCTAGCCACTCTCCATGCCCTCTGCCACTGTCTATCTCTCCTCATGTTGATGGCGTGATAAAAGTGTTGGGAAATGCCAACATAAACCTTTGTGGCTAACTGTAGGACTGGAAGATATCACATGCTTTGGTCAATCTGAAGGATTTGACCAACATCTCATCCATCGGTACCCATGATAAATACTCTCCTGTAGTCATCATTGAATCCCAACCATCTAGTACAACCGAAAGTAACTCCTCCAATTGTTGGTCAACCAACCTCCATCTCTCATCTCCCATGCAAATGTTGATACGGTGAAGGTGATCTCTCATAACTAGGTGTTGTTGTAAAGGAGTGACATCTACATGATCCCCTAAGTGTGTCTCTTCCCTGCAAGGCAATACACCCCTGTGAATCCCATCATACATCTCGGCTTGTCTCTGCGAGCTATCACTCCTCACGGTATACTCCGACATACCCATGTAATCTCTCGCATACTCATGTTGCATCGAGGATCTTGGGTGTACTACTGGATCAACCTCTACCTGAAGGTCAACCACTCTCAAGACACAAATGGAAGTGTCCTCCATCAACTGGTGCTCCTCTACTAAATCACCAACATCTTCTAGTCATGTGACCGAAGGACATATTTGACTGTCCACTAGGATAGATGAAGTGGATCTCTGACGAATCTCCTTAAGAAGATCCTTTGATCTAGACTCTGACTCTTGAAGGGTTGTTTGTGTGCCTCTCAAGAATCCTCGAGTGCTCTCCAACTTCTGAGTGAGTTGGTCCACCTCCAACTCCTGCTCCCTCAGGGCTCTGTGATACATCTTTCCAATCCCCATTAGGTAGTCCCTGTCTATCAACAACTGTTGGTAGTCAATCCTCATCATAAACACTCTCTCCCTGAGGGTATAAAGGTCATCCATGGAAAATCCCTCATCTGCACTACCATGTGCCACTGATGCCCTCCAATAGTAATCGACCACCAATGCATGTGTGTCATCAAAATGTCTAGTGACTGCCATGATCATAACCTCACTAAATCTCAATTGTCCTGCTAAGTGGTGTGACTCCTGATCATAGTCATGTCGAGGTACCACCACATGCCTCTCACTGCTAGTGCCAACACTAGAATCCCCAACAAAACTCTTTGCAGAAGATAAAGTGTTGAACTACTCACTGTCTACTGTGCCACTGAGTCCTCCTATATGCCACTGTATATCATCATCAACTGCTAGCTCCCTCTGAATCACACTATAACCTGTTTGAGCAATTGTATCCTCCTTTGCACTCACCTGGTTACTATCATCTGCGCCAAGATCCCATATAGATGTGTCCAAACACGTGCTATGGTATTACTGACTAATAAAGAGTGCATCCTCATCAATGCAGGTCGATCCTGGAAGTAAGTGCCCCATCAATCTGTCAGTCTCCACAATCTGCTCAACTAATGGAGTCTCCAAAAGCTGTGACTCAATCTCCTCATGTTGATCTGTATGTGTAAGTTCAACTGTATGTGAGAGGTCAACTGTATGTACATCCTATATCTCCTCCTAGATCTGTGGATATACATGTCCATGGTGTGCATCCCTTACATACGACTCCTCTATGCTACGACTATCCTCATGTGATGTGGTTTTCATAGGTGTCTGGAAAGATGACAGATGTGTCATGGTCAGCAAAGGATGCTTTTCATCTCTAGGTGCTAGCACGTGTCATACCTCACTATTGTCACCACTCTGCTGAGGTGTAAGGTCATTAATAGTATAGGATGTGTTTGTTGAAACACCGGTGCTATCATCCTGTCCATCCAACTGTCCCTCCAATGCGCAAGGGTCACTATCTTCCTCAAGCGTGCAAGAATCACTAGCCTCTGTGCAAGAGTCACTATCATCATCAGACTACTCCAAATAAGCGCTCCATCCTCACACACCTCATCATCAGTGTCATAGTGCACCTCAATAATATGCTTCTTACCCTTGCCCCTACACCTATGATCGAGTTCCCAAGGCACCTTGCAACTGTAGCAAAGTTGTGTGCTCCTACTGGGTGTGGGGTTACTCTGTGCTTCCCTCCATCTAGTTGTTGTGGCCATGTATTCCTCTGTTTGGTTGACCCAAAAGGTAATCTCATATGTGCTCCACCTAGGATTTCTCAGGGATAAATACTATTGAAATGTTGCTTGAGCCCTAGTTCTCTCACTAAGGTTGTAGTAATATTCCCATCTACAATGTACAATCTCTCTAGAAAAATCCTTAATATCCATCTCCTCTTATGGAAAACCCCTCTATGGCTCTGCATGCATGCGCTAATTCCCACTTTCCGACATGAATCTAAGATCTGATACCACTGTAATGTTCCCAAGCCAAGATGCCAGTAACATCACGGTTTTGGGTGTATTTTAAACTTTTTCTGGTTGTGGTATTTTGTCAAACACTTTGTTGATTTACTTGTTTGTATGTGTTTACTTGCAGGTTGACCTCTTGATTTCGGCCTTAAGTTTATAATGATGATTTATATGTGTGTTTGTAGCAACAGATAAGAAGATAAGCAATGAAACATACCTCAACCATATGCAAGACCAACAATGCAATAGACAACCCAACAATGATTCATATCTACTCTTTATTCATAATAATAAGAACCTGCTACAATTAGGAGGCCTATCTGGAATGCTCAACAGATGACTCCCATAAACATAATATGAGCTGCTACAAAATGCTCCAATAGAAGGCTATAAGCCTCCAAAGGTTGAATACTCAATGAAGACCAATGCAAGAATAGATTTGGGCCATATGAAGTGACAAACCCCTAACCTGAATGATGCCATGCCCTGCTGGAATGCTGGAGCTCCTCAATAATTCGACCCTGTTGCCAAAGATGTCCAAATCCTTCGGTAAATATGCCAAACAGAAGATCGGGTCAATGCAAGAACAACCCAGGTGCTCAAATCTCCAAGACCCCTCTCAAAGTCATGGATCTAGCCTCCCTCCAAGGAATGGTGCGCCCCCCTTGGATGCTTGAAACCCTAGATAATTCAGCCTTCCTCCTAGAGGCCTCCAAATGCTCCACAAAACCACTAGAATGATAGATCCGAGCTTGTTTACCTCCCTATTGAAGTCCCAAGCGAAATGATGAAGATCTGATCTATCAAATGGCTGAAATCACTTTCTGAAGTGTGCTCCTCTTCGCCAATTCATCCCATGCATCTTGTTTCCATCCTAATACACGCCTGGGTTAACGTGGAAGAAACCTTCAATCCACTTGGTGTGTCCTTGGGGGCAAGTATCGAGTCAAGGAATCGTCACTTGATCCTCAACTCCTCCGTCTAGGCCAACTCCTAGCGAAGCCAAGGGGGGTAGTCCCTGTGAGAAATAATCTAAGGCTTTAACTAATCTAAGAAAATAAAGCACTTTTTTCTAGGAGTTTGAATTTTTGAACACAAGATAATATTAGCACAACATGAAATTAACCAAAAAGGATATCGCCTGCACAATCAACCATGAAATTTTATCAATCATCACATAAAATAAAGATAAGCATTTGCATCTATGGAAAAAACATATATACACTTGAAAGACCAGTGCCAAAAATAAAACAATAATGTGATGAAAGTGTCGCATTAATTTTATCTTCAGTATTTTAATAAAGGAATTTAGTGTTTTTAGAAAAGTTTTGAAACCGTGAAGTGGGGATTAAAGTCGGGGTCCCCACTTTTTGTGTGCAAAAGTGAATATGGCCTCCTTATGTATTATTCACCAATCTAAAACTTGCTGACTGGGTGTGCTGCAGATCCAACGAGGCGAGTTACCAAGTGATTTCACACACTCCACCTAGGGTAGAGGTCTTAGATGAATAAAACCACTCAAAGATTGTCCTAATTATACTAACATGCACTGTTCAAATCGTTTCTGGGTCACTGAAGCACTTGAGCGTGACAGCGGGCTTGCATACTCAGATTTGAATAGTTGGGGTTTATTCCAATAACTTTGCAAAATTGAAACTAATAATAAGCAAAGCTAGAACTTGCAATTGATTTTAAGACTTTGATTTAAATGATGTGAGTAAATTTTATCTTGTTTATGCATGAGAAACTAAAAGAACTCAATGAAACGAGAAACAACCCCAAAAAGCAAGAAAACACAAAAAACACCAGTTTCCCCCCCTAGGGGTAGGGGAAACAACTAAAGACGAGCTTTGTGGCTCGCTAACTTTATTACAATATGAAACTACTTTTAATTTTTAGAACACTTGACCTTTATATGGAGAGATCAAGTGTTTTATAAAGCTTTTTATGATAGAAAAATCAAATACAAAGCTCCCGAGAGCACCAGGAGGGTCCTGGAAGGGGCTAAACTTCAAAAGTTCAGCAACATTTCCTCTTGTACCTGTCAAATCTGCACTAAAACAGCAAGGGATTAAATGCAAAAAATGACCAAAAACACTTTTAAGAGTGTCTTTGATCAACCCCAAAAATTTGTGAAAATTTTCTAAGTTAAGCTATACTAAAAACAGAAAATTAACCGAGTGATAGCTAAATAGCTAACCTCCTCGGGATCTTATTGGCCGATATAAAATCAGCAAAGAAAAGCAACCAAACTTGCAGATTTATACTTTAGAAAACAGAGTAAACTTTTGCCTATCACAAGCCTAAAAAATGCTAGGAATTTGAAGGCTAGTTAGAAGCAAAATTAAGCTAGATCTTGGCAAATAGATAAATTCCTTTTACAAAACTCAGATCTAACTTTGAAGGTTGCATGCAACTGATATAAAACAGATTTCTACTTTCAAGATTAACCAAAACCCTGCATGCAACAAAAAAATAAATGACAAGAAGATTTTTCTTATAAATTTTGAGAGAGAAGGGGGGAAGAGAAATTTGAAACCGAGAACTTGGGCGATGGAGTCAGAATGTTGTGTTGAAAAGGGGAATCCTTCCTTTCTTATGCACTTGAAGATGTTAGGGGTTCAAGCAAGAACCCTACACTCCTCCAAGATAAAGAACCTGCAAACTTAGAAAACCCTTGCAAGAGAAACGTTAAGATATCCTACACATAAATCTAGAAAACATGCAATTAAAGCAATACTAACATGAATTCAAAGATTAACTTGTGACAAAACAAGGATTAGAAATACAATCTAGTTTACTAATACCTTATTTTAATGGACAAATAAGAAATGCTAGCAAGAGACGTTTACCATACTTAAAGAACCATAATAGGAGTGGATCCTCCGCACATTTGCACAAGACAACACAATGAATCTCCAAGGTCTTTTTATTCCTTTAATCAAATGGCAATGATACAACACAGTCTTCTTCCCACAAATTCTAACTAAGTGAGGAGGGAGTGGTCACCTTTCTTATATAGGAGAAGGGGTGATGATTCCCAAGTGATGCATGCATTAGGGTTAGGGTTTAGGACTAGGGAAAGCGTGAGGATATGAGGGAGTTTGCATGGAGTGAAGAGGAGATGCATGGGAGTGAAGGGGAGTGTAGTGGAGATGAGTGGGAGTGAGTTCAAGTGAGAGGGGGAGTTAAGGGATGCGTAGGTCCCTTAACTAATGCGCTAGGGTTTGGGAATGCACCACTTAGGAAAGGGAGTCGAGTTCCCTCATCGGGATCTCCTCCTGACTCCAGATCACCTCAATCGTGTGGACCCTACCTCAGTTAAACTCGCCCAAGGCCTTAGTCAATTGGGGACATGAAAAAACCATGTCTCAATCATGTTCCCCAGTTCTCCTAAAATTTAGGAGATTTAAATTGATTACCCCTTTTCAGTATTTTTCGAGTAATATTGATTTTTTAGTGATAAAAATCACTTTGTTGCCTCGAAAGATAGGAAATATGGGTTTAAATGGTGTCCTGGACTAGAAAACGACTGTAAATATGGTATTGGACAACATTTGATGCCATATTTTTTACATTTATTGACTTAGACTTAATAAATTCCATTTTTGCGGGAATTTAATTAATTCAATAAAAACTTTAAAAAAACCTATCAAACCTAGCCGCAATTTCCAAATGACTCTGACAACATGTCCTAGTATGAGCTTATATACATTCTGACACTAGACATTGGATTTTCCATACCAAAACCTACTTGCCAACACATACTCCGGCTTTGGAGCTAAGTCATTTGAGTGAAAAAACTTTGAAATTGTTTTTTCTTCTCACTAAGGCAAGCAGAAAAAATAATTAACAAGTAGAAAAAAACACTCCAAAGTATGTGCTCACTCCTGGTCTTGGGTGGCCAATCACCTTTTACAATCTCTCATACTTAGGACATTTATTACAATGATGGAAATGCAGAAAAAAGGGGGTCTTTTAAAGACCTGCTAAACTTTGTAATCTGCAAATATGAGCATTGCTTGCTCATTCTCTGGCGGCTCTTCAGAGAATCCAGCTTATGCAAACTGGTGGATAACACATCCAATAAATCAAGTGACACATAAAACTCCACCGGAATGCACTAGATCTAATGGCCAAGACCCTGCAATGAAAACCCGGGTGCTAGAATCTCCATAAGCCCTGCCAATCACCTGCAATGAACTTCCCTCAATGGATGGTGTGCCCCCTTTGCTGGAAACCCCCAATGGTGCGCCCTCCTTCTCTTCCTGTGTCTATGGATGGTGTAGAACCCTCCTACACTGAGTAGATCTGAACTAGAATGGTGTGGGGGAGTATTGCATCCCTAAGACCAAGCTTGGGACAAACTAGGTGGAATCTTTCACCACTAAATCGTCCTCTAGGGTTTGTTAAGTCAAAACCCTCAAAACCCCCAAGGTATGGGATCTCTAGCTAGAAGTCAGATATCAAAATGATAATCATACATGAGTGAGAGAATAGAGGCCCTTGCCTCTTCTTTATACTCCCTGCTCACCTTGTCTCTCCAAAGTGACTTTTCTTTTTTTAATTATTAATTAATTAATTAAATCACTTTAATTAATTAATTAACCTTTTTACCTCTGAAAAGCACCTTATCTCTCCTTGTGGCTTCCCTGGCCATTGAAAGTCACTTCTCATCATCCTATCCTATAGTGTTGTTTCTCCCGATTCCAATGAGCTATTACATTGAGAGGTTCCTCCAAGTATTGTGCCCAAAATGACCTCTTCAGTGAATTTAATTAACCTACAACTCAAAATACTCAAAATTATGGAAATCGTCAGAACGCAACAGAACCAAAGCCAATCTGTGCGGAATGGATCATAAGGATGAAATAGGATGAGCGATGCAAGCCAGACCTCAAAATATCCCTCAATAGCTCATGTACTCCCTATAATCTCCAACCGGCTACCCTGGTCATCATAACATTGTGTAATACCCCGATGTCCCAAAGTGGGGACATTACACGGATTGAAGGGGAGTTTGGAATCAACATTAAAAAACGATTGGTTCATATTCGGCGAATACCTGGTCGATTTCGAAAGAAAAGTGTCCAATTAATCCGAAAAAGGTTCTATTCAATGAAATTAATGAAACATTTTCTCAAAAGAATGGACCGATATATTTTACCAAGTGTTATTCATTTGCTCGAGTCAAATATCAAATTTTGGATTCGATCCGCTTGGATCTAATGCACGGGGAATATAGCAACAATTTACGAACGAATATTCATTATTAATAATGATATTTCAAGAATAACTAGAGGTAAAATTACCAACTACTATTTGATCAACGAAAAAATACAAGATTTTGAAATTCATCCTGATCGAAACATGTTCTCAATGTCCTAAGCATATATATTTCACAAGATATGGCATATAAGGGCAATGAACAGGTCCTATTGAAACCATTTATTCAAATCCTGAGCCCAAACATCGTATCCCTTGATCAAGAAGATCAAAGAATTATTAGATATACAAAGAATATTGGATCACAAGAAATCACAAGATCTGAAGGAGAATGACTGGAAACAATGGTTGAGATGTTTTGACCGGTACAACATATCCCCAGAGATATGGTCTAGGATAAACCCACAAAACTGGAGAAATGGAGTAAGTAAGCAATGTACGTGCTATGCAGAATGATTCACTCCCTATGAACAACAAAAAGATTTTATATTTGCAGCTGTGATGGAACCTTACTTGGGACTACTTCGGAAAATGAACAAACATTACAGATACGATCTCTTATCATACAGTTATCTCAATTCTACAAAAGATTTTGATATTCTCAATTCTACAAAAGATTTTGATATGCTCAATTTGACAGAAGATTTTGATATTCTCATTTTGACAAAAGATTTGGATATTCTCGATTCTACAAAAGATTCGTATATTCTCAATTCTACAAAAGATTCAGATATTTACGGGTCGTCAGTACAACCTTATATACCAGATGATCATGACATTACCGATCGTGAAGGAATTCTCAGGGAAAAGTTTCTTCGTGATATTATCAAGGAGGATTGGAAAGGTACTGATTTCAATATCATGAGTGGTCCTCGTTCTACTATTGAAATTTACGATGCTATACGTTCTTGTACTTACGATCATACAACAATGATTGATAGGCAGAAGACTTATCTTCTTATGAATAAACAAATGATTGATGAGACGCGAAGAGACAATGTTGGCATTATTGACAAGCAGAAGACTGATCTTCTTACGAATAAACAGAGGATTGATGAGACAGGAAGAGACAATCTTGGCATTATTAACAGGCAGAAGACTGATCTTCTTATGAATAAACATAGGATTGATGAGACACGAAGAGACAATGTTGGCATTATTGATTCTCCAGAAATTGAGAAGAGAGGATCCGTATTAGATTTAAAATTATGGTTAGTCCTGGACCTTTTGGGAATCAAAAATATATATTACACTGAATCGAAGTACGTACCAAAAAAATCGTTTTTACAAGAAGAACGAGACCCGAAAAAGATATAGGAAGAAGAAGAACGAAAGGAAACAACGGAAAAAGGAATAGGTGTTAGATCACATGTTCAAAACAAAAAAGGAAAAGAGCATAATCGGAACGATAAAATGGGTAAAGTAGAAGATCAAAATACGTGTAAAGTAGAAGATCAACAAACGGGTAAAGTAGAAGATCAAAAAACTGGTAAAGTAGAAGATCGACAAACGAGTAGAGTAGAAGATAAAAAAACGAGTAAATTAGAAGATCAACAAACTGGTGAAGATCAATAAACCGATGAAAAGAAGAAAAACTCATCAAGTTTTTGTTCAATACAAAGCCGTAGAAGGTATAGGGGAAGATAGAATATTCAAGATGTCGGATGTTTGCAGGGTTATGTGCGAAATTAAGGATCTGACCCAATATCTTTGGACCAATATCCACCAGGGAAATGTTAACCTGAATCTAATGTTCCTTCTTCTTCAAAAGACTAGCAATGAAAAGGATAACAATGTAAGGGATAACAATGAAAAGGAAATATGGGAAGAGAATATTCTTCGGTAGGATGTTCTGAGAAAGGTAAGCAATCGAAATGAAATATGGAAAGAGAATATTCTTCAGGAGGATGTTTCTGTTGATGAATGTAGCTATGGGAGACATCCTCCATCTTACAAACCTGTGAGATGTGAAACATAAAAGCTATGTGAAGTCTTTCTCTCAGCTTACAAACCTGAGAGAAAGCCGCTATAAAGGGTTCATGGTTCCTGCCTGGGACAGAGTCAGGAACATAGAGATGGCCTCCTCCATGACGTGAGTGAGAAGAAGTCTAGATGATTATCCGATGTAAAAGTGATCTGTTGAGTTAGGACGTGCCTGTGGCTGAGCACAAAGTGAACGTGGGAAATCCCAAAAGTGTCGGGCACATCATCATGTGAACATAAATGAAGATGGTGTGATGGCCTCCTTTGAGCAGAAACAGAGTTGACGAGAAGACTCTAGATGATCCTCCTGTTGGTGGAAGTGGGAAATCATCTCTGTAGAGTGGACGTGCCTGTGGACGAGCACAGGTGAACGTGTGAAGACCTGGTTCATCTATGTAATGCAAGGAATCAGGTCCATGGCATCCCTATGGATGTGCCCCTAGTGGATGAGCACTAGTGGGTGTATCAGATCCTTTGCTATATATTTTTCAAGAGTCATACCTACTTGTAACCCTGGTTATTGTGTAAAGGGTACAGGTCGGTCCCACCTTATTGTGTCCAAAGATAAACTATAAAAGATAATTAATAGTAATAGTAATAGTAATAGTAATTTTAATTATTATAATAGTAATTAAATAATATAACTAAGTGAGGTCAGCCCTATTGTGCCAATAGACACTTCAGTTAGTAGGACAAGTCTAATATAAGTAAGAGGAAATCTTTCATTGTAAACACACACACACTTGTGAGTTTTAGAAATTTCAGCAAGTACACTTCTTGGTCAAAGTTGTGCACCTCTCTTGGGCACTAGAGTTCTAAGGTTTTTGTGCACCCTCTTGTGTGTTGGATATTCTTGGTGGTGAAAGGTCTTTCTCTTGAAGAGTATAGCAAAGGATTTGGCTGGGTTTTTCTCCCTCGTTTGAGAAGGGTTTCCCAGGATATATCTTGTGTTCTTGTGCATGGTGCTTCTTCATGTGATCTTGGTTGCTGCAACATTTATGGTTATGGTAAATTGTTAAAATAGAATGAACTTCACGCTTAACCTAATGCTAAGAAAAATCAACATGGTATCAGAGCATAGGTCTTGAAAGAACCCATTGCACAAGCATCCACCAAGTCTCATCCCTTACCAACAATCCGTCCACTTCTGCAGAACCGTATGACCTTCCTAGGGTTCCAGAAAATTTTGTACGACCCTCTCTTTTGAAGTGTTTCAGCCCCTGAAAACTTGGATGCTGAGGTTAGTTTCAGCACAAAAGTACGGCCTCTCCCAGCGCATCTCCAGAAGCTCTTAGAACTCAATTATGAGAAATTTTGATTTTTGGTGCTAGGGTTTCTAGGGTGCCGAAATTTCCTGCGGAATATTTTTGGTTTTCTGAAGAAACATTGTTCTGAATCAACAAGCATCTTTATGATACTATCAAATTGATTGTTGGCAGTCATAAGTCCAAACATAATCTAGTCTACAAGGATTCAAGAAAATATGAAGAACATGACTCCAATGGAAGATAGGCTTGATGGAGCAAGCAACTTCAGCCCTTGGAAATCAAAGCTTCTAGTCACTCTTGAAGAATAAGATCTCTTGTATGCAACCACTAAAACTCTACCAAAAAAAACAACTGAATTAGAGAAAAAAGTAAGAAAAGAAGATGACATCAGAGCAAGAAAAATAAGCATCTACTCAGTAAGAGATCATCTCTTGCCCCGGATTGCAAATCTGAAGACTTCCTATGATATATATAAAACATTGAAAGAAATGTTTGAAAGTGACAACACTCTCAAAGCTCTCACCTTGAGAAGTCAACTCCAAAGTACTAAGATGACAAAAGATGACATAGTTGCACTTTTCTTCCTGAAGTTATCAGAGGTTAAAGAGCAACTAGAGACAATTGGAGAAATCATGTCTAATAGAGAAATTGTCTTCACTACTCTTCAGAATCTTCCAAAATCATGGGAGTCCTTCCTTCATAGTATTAGTGGAAGAGAAACCTTACCAACCTTTGAGCGATTATGGATAGATTGTACTAAAAAAGAACTAAGACTCAGAAATAGAGGAGTGGAAGATTACCCAGAAGAAAATCATGTTCTTGCATTTCATACCAGGAAAGGAGGAAGATTCAAAAGAAACTTCAGGCAAACATTTAAAGAAGAAAAGTCTTCATCAAATTCAGGATATCAAAGAAGAGATGCTTCAAAAGTTCAGTGTTACAGATGTGACAAGTATGGACATATTGCTAAACATTTTCCAACCAGAAAGAAGGGAAAACAATATGCCACCACTGCCGACATTGATCCAGATCCACCTCAAGAAAATGAAGAGAGGAGAAACGAGAGGTATTTTCTCTAGAAGAACATTGCTACAAAATAGGTAAAATCTTTCTGTTCTAAATTTTTTTATAGTGGATTGCATGTTTCAAATAAAAAAAGGATATCACTCCTTATACTAAAAATAGCTCTCAAAACTTGGATCATTATCCCTGGTACGGGAGTCCAAAACATTGTTCTTTGTACAAGAACAAAACTAAAATATTATTCTTGGAAGAGAGATACAAATCTCAAAATAAAGACCGACGAAAAACAAACATCTTCTCTCCCTTCAACAGTTCAGAGGGAGACAGACAATTTCTCCAGTTGATATATTCAGTGATATTACAACAAGGCATAAAATGCCTACCTAGACTCACTATGCAAGAAGCAAAGAAACATACAAGCCTCTCAAGGCACATTCCGAGAAAGCAAACAAGTTTTTCAAGCTATCCTTCAAACATCAGCCACTTCATTGATGATGAGACTACTTGTCTTAGAAAAGCTACAAGAATACCAGTATGGCCAAATGCCATAATAGAAGAGTATCATGATACTTTAATAGGATGGTGCATAAGATATTACTCAGTGACCAAAAAGAGAAACCCGTGGTAAAGCATGCAGCTGATGAAAGTATCAAGGAAATACAAAACTAGATCTATAGCYAGAGGTTTCTCACAAACAGAGGGAGTTATCCATATTGAAAMATMTGATCTAGTGAACCAGATACACTTCCATCCATGAGTTGGAAATTATATCAGATAAATGGATTCTTGATAAGTCTGGATTTCAAACAAGAGTGTTGGTGATCCAAACTTATATCATTATAGTTTTGGTGACGAAAGCCTAGTCCTGATGACCCATTCAGAAAACATTGTTGTTACAAGTAATCCTTGATTTATGAAATGGAGATGAAGAATCTGAGTATGATTCACTACTTCTTGGGACAAGAAATATGAAAGATGACCGCTAAAATCTTTAGTGAACCGGAAAATCACATCCAATTGATGTTCTACCTTGAAGTCTTCCATGGTTTCCTATTGCAGAAGGAAACATAACTTTGTAGCCTTAAGTGCACCAGAGACAGAGTATATATAACAGTAAGTGTGCGAAGCAATGTGGCTTCACATACTTCCGATAGATTTACTTGACCATGAGATGAATCCTATGTTGATGACAAAGAGCCATATATAAATCTCCTTAAAGAACCCAATGCTTCCTAATGGATTGACACACAAAGAGATAAAATTTTCTTATGTCAGAGATATGATGCAGAAGAAAATTGTATACTCGCAACACCTTTCGACACCTGAGTAGACTGCAAACATTTACACCAAACATTCACTTGGTGAAGAACTCCTTCCGAGTTAAGAGGGAATATGGATGACCTTAGCCAAAAAACAAAACTCAGAGTACATCGGTATGAAACTTGGCTTGATGAAGAATGCCTCCTTAGCTGAGAGGGAGTGTTGATGAATGCAGCTATGGGAGACATCCTCCA
This sequence comes from Picea engelmannii, assembly GCA_009831015.1. NCBI lineage: Eukaryota > Viridiplantae > Streptophyta > Pinopsida > Pinales > Pinaceae > Picea > Picea engelmannii. Next base: position 151,039 of record ML810605.1, on the reverse strand, counting down.
ACTTACAAACCTGTGAGATGTGGAACATATCAACTATGTGAAGTCTTTCTCTCGGCTTACAAACCTGAGAGAAAGCCCCTATAAAGGGTTCATGGTTCCTGCCTGGGACAGAGTCAGGAACATAGAGATGGCCTCCTCCATGACGTGAGTGAGAAGAACTCCAGATGATTATCCGATGTAAAAGTGATATGTTGAGTTAGGACGTGCCTGTGGCTAAGCATAAGGTGAACGTGGGAAATCCCAAAAGTGTTGGGCACATCATCATGTGAACAGAAATGAAGATGATGTGATGACCTCCTCTAAGCAGCAACATAGTTGACGAGAAGACTCTAGATGATCCTCCTGTTGGTGGTAGTGGGAAAGAAGATCTATAGAGTGGACGTGCCTATGGACGAGCACAGGTTAACGTGTGAAGACTTGGTTCATCTGTGTAATGCAGTGAATTAGGTCCATGGAATCCCTATGGATGTGACCCTAGTGGATGAGCACTAGTGGGTGTATCAGATCCTTTGCTATATATTGTTCAAGAGACAGACCTACCTATAACCCTAGTTATTGTGTAAAGGGTACAAGTCGGCCCTACCTTATTGTGTCTAAAGATAAACTGTAAAAGATAATTAATATTAATATTAATATTAATTATTATAATAATAATTAAATAACATAACTAAGTGAGGTCGGCCCTATTATGCCAATAGACACTTCAGTTAATAGGACAAGTCTAATATAAGTAAGAGGAAATCTTTCATTGTAAGCACACACCCACTTATGAGTTTTGGAAATTTCAACAAGTACACTTCTTGGTCAAAGTTGCGCACCTCTCTTGGGCGCTAGAGTTCTAAGGTTTTTTTGCACCCTCTTGTGTGTTGGATATTCTTGGTGGTGAAAGGTCTTTCTCTTAAAGAGTATAGCAAAGGACTTGGCTGGGTTTTTCTCCCTTGTTTGAGAAAGGTTTCCCAGGATATATCTTGTGTTCTTGTGCATGGTGCCTCTTCATGTGATATTGGTTACTGCAACATTTATGGTTATGGTAAATTGTCAAAATGGAATGAACTTCATACTTAACCTAATGCTAAGAAAAATCAATAGTTTCGAGAAAGGTAAGAAATCGAAATGAAATATGGGAAGATAAACACATAGTGATCCCGGAACCATATCGTTTATCAAGCACACTGGATGATCAATTCCTGATGTATAAAATCGTAAGTATTTCATTTAAGTTTCCAAATAAATCCTGGGAATGGATAGATGAAAATCTTTATGATGGATCTGTGCAACGCGAGAAAATTCTAGGGGATGGAAAAAACATTTTGAGTTCCCTCAATTTAGAAGATCTTTTGCTCCTAAAATGTCGTAGAGAATTTCAAATCCTGAATCAGTTTGATCTGGAGAATGATCATGTAGGATTTTCCAATGGAAAAGACATACAAAATGACAAAGAACTCATGGAAAGAGACGAACACCTTAGCATAGATACAACACAAATAATTAAACGTTTTATTTGGCCTAGTTATCGATTAGAGGATCTTATTTGTATGAATAGATATTGGTTCAATACAAAAGATGGGAGTCGATCTGTGATGTTGAGAATACGTATGTATCCCCTCACTTGATAGATTTTTTGCGTTTTCATAAATAAAAAAAAAAGATTGATTCAATGGAGTTTCTGGGCCAAAATTGAACCAATCAGTTCGTTCTGTTTTATCAATGTGATGTGAAAAGATTCTACATCTCCTATCGCATTTTTCCATAGGTCCAAAACCAAATGTTCCTGCAAGAAGATAGAAAAAATCCGACCATTTTTTCTTCAATAGAAATAAATGGTTGGAACGAATCAAAATTATTATATGGACCATGAAAATGAAAGAATCGATCTAATTCTTTTTTCTGACTCAAGAATTTTTTTTTCCATTCAACTTCGGGAAAATTTGTTTTTTATGATCAAGAATTTGTCCATTAGTTCGTCTCTGATTCCCTATAAACAGAGAGGATTTACCGCCACGCGTATCCCTGACGAGAATAGAATATTCTGAGAAGCAAGAAGAAACTTTAAAGCATTGAACATAACATTAGAAGACAAGTCGACTCGAGGAAATATTTAATATTAAGTATTTAGCCTCCAGAATGAGAAGTTGGCCCAGACATCTCAAGGAAAACAATATAAATACAAGTAGCCATATCTCATTTGACACACACAACTCGAAATTACAGCAGTGAAGAAGTGCGCACAACATAAACTGGGCAAGTGAGCAATTATGGGGAGTAGCTGCAACTGCATCTACTGCAATCTGTATTCTTGGTTTAGGCTTAGACTTTCTATTGGTTATGGTTGGACTTTCTTATTAGTGTTGCTTATCTTTTCTTGGTGCATTAGCCTTGGTTGGTTATTGGTTTGCTTCCATAATCATTCTCTATCAAGGTTAAGGTGCTCGGGGGTGGCTTCAGCCTATGGTTAGGTGAGAATATTGTTATATTGTCTATGGTTAAACGAGCACATCCATTATTTCTAACAGGGGCAACTCCCAACTTTATTGATGCTACATGGGTGATGAGGCACAGAGTGATGGGAAACAACTTCATCCCTCCATTGGCGATCAAGTGCCATAGAACTCTAAGTGCAGAGTTTTAGGTTTCTCGAAATTCACCTGCCCACTAAAAGGAAGATTTTCATCTTTATACTATCAATTGAAATCTTTATCAAAATGTACATGAATTTGTTGATTGTATGCACTAATCCTTTCATTCTCATGTTTTACTTATAGGTATGATAATGACTATGACAATTTTGACTATCAAGAAAGGTGGAGCATGAAGGAAATTTCCAGGTCTGGCTAGTGCGCATATTAGACAAGGAAATCAAAGTGATTTTTGAAGAACTCTGATTATACATGTCTATAAATGCACCGAGGACAATGCATAAATAAGGAGGAAGGGAATGTAATACCCCAACTTGATGCCCTGATTGTAAGTATATTGTATAAATGATACTTCGTCTAGTGAGGCAGTATGTTTGGGCCAGAGTGCTCATAAAGATGATCAAAGGTCAGAGAACCTATATTATAAATTGGACATATGCACTAATTAATAAAAAATAATACCATGGCTGGAGACCAAGTGACAAAAAGTGTATGGGGGGCTAAAGGCTAGGTAAAAGGGGGCTTAAGCATAGGGGGCGAAGCCAAATATAATATAATAATGCTCTAAGCCATTATGCATGTTGAAAGGGCATAATATTATTATATTATATTATAATATAATATAATAATGCTCTAAGCCTTTGAAGGGCACATGCATATTTAAAAGGGGGATTTAATGTAATTCTCCATTCATTCACTCCATTCTTACCATGTTGATTAAAGGAATTACTCTGGGGAAGATGGTGATCGGAGACTAGGGATTTTACCCTGTGGATCCTAGGTGTATCTGGGTGTGTGTACACTTCTCTTTAGGTTGCCTTGGAGAAGGATGGAGCCCTGGAGGGAGAATTGTGGGGATAGTTTCCCCGATGTGAGGCCTGGAGGGTACTTGGAGACCTCTGAGGGTAGCTGGAACTCCTGGAGCCACAATGATCCGAGACTTCCTGGTCGGCCTATGTTGGATCCCTATAAGGGTAGTGGTGCGACCCGAGGGAATATAGTCTTCAAGTAGGATTCCTAGGCCATTGTTCCCCAGTTTCTAGTGGGAAACCCCAGCAACAACACAACAATCGATAGCACAGAGGCCACCCACTTAGGCGGAGGAGATTGCAGAGTACAGGAGGGAATATGCAACATTGGGCCATGACTTCCATCATGACATGACCATGGTCAAGTATTGTGGACTTAGACTCAGGAACTGCCCTAGAAAGACTCAGAGAGAGGACAAAAACAACAATAGGGACATAACATTGATTTCATCCAGAAAGTTGGTAAACTCACTATACCTTCTTTTGACGGATCGTCCAAATGCACAGCCGAAGCTTGGGTACAAAAGCTAGACACGTACTACAAGCTCAACCAGATGACCGAGACATAAGCCATCAACTTCGCTACCCTACACTTGGAGGGTGAGGCACATGAGTGGTGGCATCATGGACTGGTGACGTTGGGACACAATCACATTACCTCCTACAGGGACTTCATAGAGAGACTCATGGATAGGTTTGATAGGAGGGAATGAGATATCCATTTAAGGGATCTAGCAGAGTTGAGACAAACTGGCACAACATAGGCATTCATCACAGAGTTTTAGCACAAAGAGATATTATCACATCAAAGTGGGTGTTTGTAGAGTGTCAATGCAGAGTTTGGAATCAACCCATGTGAAAATGGGTATTTGCATCATGTTCATGCAAAATTGGATTAATAGATGAGCATAAATTCTCATCCTATGTTAAAATGGGTATTTAAACCAGGTCAATGATGAACTGGGATTCATAGTTGAGTGTAAAGTTTTTAGATAATGTGTCTATAAATACAAACATATACTCACTCTTCCATTTATGGTACAAGCCCATAAAACATTTCTTCACACATGGACTATGTATACATATATCCATGTTTCTGATAAGAATATTCAATATTTTCCAAGTTGGAAAGATCTTGGGCAACGATGACATCATTAGGAATATTTATTCTATCTAATTCTCCCATAACTTTTACCTAGTCCCATCCACAAACAACTAGATAACCCACACGGAGAAATCGAATAGAGAAGGACATGAAACAACTCTACACCATCAAACCAAAACCCTATTGACTCTATCTACACACATACACTATTATTCAACTATGTATGTTAAACAAACTTATATACTTCAAATCTTACAAATAGCATTGTATCACTTGCACCCTCAACCACTAGATTTGTCATATCCCCAATTAAGTAAGTTGTGAGACCCACATTTAACAACATATAAAATATGTCGAAAGTCACCTCGATAGAATTAACAAAATTGAGATCTCCATATCCAATAGTAGTTAAAGTTGTAATGGACTAGTATTACAAGCATATATAATAGACTCAAATAGTATGTTCTCTGAAGTCAGGCCTAGCAAAACCTTACAATGTTTAATTCTAGTTAGGATAACGTTATGCCAATAGATAATACATACAACCAACAGAGTGTACTATAAAAAGTGTCACCCGTCACAACAAAAAATAGACAAACTATAGATTTTAGTGACAAAAATCAGCAAGCTAAAATTTCTGTCAAGCACTTAGCAACCTAGAGACAACTGTCTTTTTCATGAACTTCTGAAATGTCTCAAACCCATATTCAGAAATAGAAATACACATTGCTAAGAAAATATGCAGCGAAAATAAACACAATGGCCAACAACCCATAAAACTCAGAAATTTAGACAAATGCCAGGGAAAACCCCAATGTGGGGAAACCCAACGAGAGAGAGAGAGAGAGATCTTATTATCCAGCTTCAAGAAAGTACATTACGGCAGCAAAATCACATTTACAGCCAAGAGAATCACCTCACAGCACCAAACAGACCCCCACAATTTTTTGCCTTGGAAAATGTGCCCAAATTCATACAACAGTACGACCTCCTCTAATTTTGTGCCTTGAAAATTGTGCCCAACAGAGTGATGTACGACCTGCATAGTACAACCCAACAACAACAAGGAAACTCCAAAAGTCCACCTCGATTTCTATGCCAAAGGCTGCCTAAAAAACTGTGCCCTCCTTCCTGTTGTACGAATTGTACAGATCCGTACAGTGCGGCCCAACAAAGAAAAATAGAACAAGACTCACACAGAAAAATGCCTTGGGATTTGTGCCCTCATTTTTCTTGGGAAATGTGCCCTCCAGGCTGCTCACTTTCCTCTCTAAAGCTTACTCATAAAATTTCTCTCAATCACCTCCTGTCGTCTTCTCGATGTGTCTTGCACACTACCCAATGGATTTTTTTATAATTCTGAAAATGACATTTTCCGTCCAAAGTGTCTTCTCACCTTCCCAACCCTAATCTAAAGGCCAAGATTAGATCTTGCCTTTTTCAAGATCAAGGGTTATGATCCATTCCCTCCAAAATGTATCACTTGAAATATTAAAGTGATTTCACTTTATTACACAAGTGTACTTTATGAAATAAAGTCACTTTAAAATTAGAAGGTACACTTTATTAAAAAGTCACTTTAATAAAAGAACCACTTTTAAAACAACTTTATAAAAACCCATTACAAAGTTAAGTGCCTGGTAGTGTAAACATAAGGTAACATCTGCATACAAGCCAAAACATGCGGAGTACCTCCCGAGCTAAAAAGCTAACACTCCCTCTTAGCGATGGAAGTACTTGCTGCCACCACTATCATCTGGTTCCATCATACAAGATCAACAACATAAGTAATAACCATAAATACCCCAGATCTGATTTATTAATAATAACTCTCTGACCTCATACAAAATGGTGTAGATCTGGAATACATATATGAGAATAAAGGATATGAATGATAAAGCCTCTAAGATACAAGGTAGATGAATATCCAGGCTTCCAAAATCCTCTCCAAGTTGTAGACCAAAGAACACAGATGATCCAACTCAATCCCTAGCTGTCATGTGATGTCATCTCTCTGCATAATGCGCCCCTTCTGGCTGTAGAAGACCAAGAATTCAACCTCTATGAAGATGGCCTCCAAACCCTCTAGGAGAGATGCCAAACTATAGATTGAGCCACTGGAAACCACCTGGTAGAGTCTCAGAATGAATGATGGAGATCTGACCCCCCAGATGACTGAATCCTCTATCTGCAGTGCGCCCTCTTGGATGCAGAAGACCAAGAATTCAGCCTCTATGAAGATGGCCTCCAAACCCTCTAAGAAAGATTCCAATTTGTAGATCGAGCCACTGGAAACCCCCTGGTAAAGTCTCGGTCTGAATGATGAAGATCTGACCCACCAAATGACTGAATCCTCAATCTACAGTGCACCCTCATGCTCTCCAACTTGTGCCAAACTCCAAGAAATAATATGACAGAGAAACCTCCTACGGAAAGGGCTAGGAAAGGCACCCTAGACCCTACAAAGAATACCCATAAGTCCTTTTCCTCAGAATCCTTCTCCTCTTCCTAGATTGAGCTATTCTCCTCAAGGTGGTGTGCCCCCCTGCTGGAAAGCCTCAAGTGTTGCGCCCTAGCTCTATATGAACTTGTGACTGATGTAGAAACCACCTGTAACTGAGTAGATATTGATGTAGAATGGTGAGGGAGGAATCTTTCACCTCTGTGACCAAGCTTGGATCAACATAGGTGGGATCTTTCACCACCGAGTTGATCTCTTGGGTTTGTTAAGTCAAAACCCTCAAAACCCCCAAGTGCATGGGCTCACTAGCAAGAAGCCAGATATCAAATGATAATCAACATAATGAGAGAATAGAGGCGGTAACACCCTGTTTCCCCCAGTCTGTAAAAATAACTATACTGGCCAAGTATTGTGGCAAACTAAAAAATGTGAATGTGTGATGTGAATGGACCTTGTGAAAAAGGTCGATGAATGTAAATAATATTATATATATATATATATATATATATATATATATATATATTTCATGACTACTGAGAGGGGGGTGTGCTGAAAAAGAGACCACGATGGCTGGAGAAAGGTGGTGGAAGGCACCTGGAATGGTGGCGTTAACTTCCACCGAAACCAATACCGTATTTGGACTTCACTGGCTCGGAGAACCAAGAGCGGCTCGTTGGCCCCAAATTAAATGACTCGCCAGGTTGGTAGGTAAATGGCTCCTCATGAGTAACGAGGGATGGGGGTTAAGCGCCCATCTATAGAGTCCTCGGACCTAACCACCGTGAGGAAGATCATGCCACATGCAACCTCGCCCAAAAGAGAAAAGGCAGGAAGAGTGTGAGATCAAAAGGGCAGACGCGAGGGAAGGAAAAAAAAAAGAGGAAAAGAACTCTGGAAAACACAGAGTGAGTGTTAGTGGAGAAGAAGGAGAGTAACCTTCGTTCTCGGTTACTGGTGAACAGAGACTCAGACTCACAGCATCGTGGTCTCAGCTTGGGGGTGGCTAGTGGTAAATCCATTTGGAGTTGTTGAGCCTACGGTTGGGTGGAAACGAGCACCCCTCTCAGCAGTTGCATCACCTCTGGTGTTTTTCTAATAAGTGTTATATCTTGTATCTTGAAATTTATATGCTGACATGTATGCTCATAGTTTGTGCAATTTATGAATGGTTTGAGTATAAGATTGTCTGTGTGGTGTTTTGATCAGAAATGGTGGTTGCATGCTTTTATTGGAAGGACCACTTATGGCTTATGTTTATAGATAGATTTATATATACGTTTATTGAACTAATTCGGACTTCAAGTCTTCTTTTGGGAAATCTATGCCCTTATTCGTCTCCAGGAATACCCAGAATAGATCTCTCCACAGAGATACCCTCTCTGGAAAGCTTACCAACAACCTGAAAGAGGATTTGGTGGTGCAAGTCTTAGCCATCATGTGCGAGGAAGAATGGTCCTCGTAGATCCCAACATTTCGTCATTTCGGTACCCGGAGTACCCAAGGGCGAGTCCCCTTGCACTCGCAAGTCCCGAAACCCCGACTTGCGAAATCCCGAATTATTAACATGGGGGTAAATTAAGAGTTTTCGGAGTTTCAGCCCCCGGAGTATCTAGGTGTGAGTTTTCTTGTACTCGCGATTCCCGAAACCCCAATTTACGAAATCCTGAAATGCCAGCGTGTGGTTAAGTATCGATCGACGGACGAGATCCTGTCGGAAGATCCGAGGTCAGTCGCGACTGTTAAATTGAAGGAAGAAACGAGGGTGTTAATGCCTCAACCCCTTTCCTTTTTATCTTCATAAGTAGCGAAGAAATCGGGACCGTAGATCCCCAAGGTCTGTGGGAGTATCTGGACCATCCTTTTATAAGGGCACGTGGCGGTCGGTAAGCGTTTCGGCACTCGGGGAATCAAAGGGCAAGAGCCCTAGTCATCGCGAGTCGTGAAATCCCGACAACCGAAACCCCGAAATAGTTTAAAGTGTGGATAAGCATCGCACAACGAAAGAGATTATGTCGGAAGATCTGCGGTCAGTCATAACCGTTAGATTGGAGAAAGAAATGAGGGCATTAAATGCCTCAACCTCTTTCTTTTATCTTCGTGAGTAGCGAAGGAATCAGGACCGTAGATCCCAAGATCCATGGAAGTTACCTGGATAGTCCATTTGTAGAGGACACGTGGCGGTCGGTCGACGTTTCGGCACCTGGGAGACCAAAGGGCAAGAACCTTTGTCTTCGCAAGTCGTGAAATCCCGGTAAACGAAACCCCGAATCGGTTTAAGTGTGAATAAGTTTGAGAAAGTCAGGATTTGATCGTGACCGTTGATCATCCCGAAAAGATCATAACGGTTGATCAGGGGTAAACGTCGCAGTCGTCCATCGGAGGGACACGTGGCTGTTGATCGACATTTTGGCGTTTTGGCACCCGAGAAACCAAAGGGAAAGAACCCTTGTCTTCGCAAGTCACGAAATCCCGGTACCCGAAACCCCAATGCGCTCTGTGGCAGAAAGGAGAAGTCACGAAAGGATCTAGATCATCCATCGGAGGAGATGCGTGGTGAGCGGTCAGAGTTCGGGGAAAGCTCCGAAATCCCGTGGACCGTTGGATCCAAATCCTCGAGTATTGTTGATCTCCTACACAAATCCCCATATCGGGATTCGGGGATTGGAGTGACAAGAGTTTTGGAGTCGTTGCATCATGAACTCCCGATTCACGAAACTCCGAAAGGATCCGAATCGTTGGATCCAAGACATCGAGAGCCATTGGATCTCATACAAGAACTTGAGTATCGGGTTTCGGGGTTTGAAGAGTTGAAATACTTGACTCTCTTACATTTCAAACTCCTAATTTTCGAAATCTCTATATGGCCAGGACCATCGGATCAGGGGAGGCTTATAGCCGTTGATCTCCCTCTGGAGGGGAACTTCAGAGATTATGAAGTTTCGGGGATTCAAAAGGGAGAGGAAGAGACATCGCATCGCGATTCCCTGAATCGCTAAAAGTCGGTAAGTGCTTTGTCGATTTAGCGCGTGGTCACGGAACAGGGTCACGTGGACAAGACCCAAGCAGGGAGCTTGTCACTTGCCAGCCCTTTCGGGGTTCTGCATTTCAGCATTTCATGGTTTGCAAAGTCGAAAGACTCGACTCGCTTATATCGTTGAGTCGCTAAATGTGAAAAGACGGCTAGTTGTTTGGCCGGTGGTCATAACCGATGATCACATGGAGGTGGAAAAGGGAAGAGCTAGCCTATGCTAAGCCCCCATAGGACTTCGGGGATTCTGTCCCTCGAGAAAATTCAAAAAAWTTATTATGCCGTAGTGGGTGTGTTACAAATTGGTATCAGAGCATGGTTACAACACTTGGCCTGCTTGGGCTCATGAACGAGTTGCGCGGAAGCTCCGTTCGAAACACTCCTAAAAGGAGTGACCCCCTGTCTTAACCTTCCTAATCAAAAGATGAAGTTAAGAATGAAAATCCCCTATTGTGTGTGTGTACATGTGAAAATATGAATTATGTACTGGTTATAAATAAATATAAATATTGACTAACAACCAACGTTTTTCCTTTTGCACACAAGCAAAAGATCAACCGCGRGAAATTATCAACGCATGGTATGGTGACTCACCATGAAGTGGGAGAGGGCTCCCACAATAGAGATGAAGAGTCTGACGAAAGGAGGGCAGTAGGRACCCCTCCAGATCTAGCCGAGACTGTGAGGRGTCTCATGGTCAAATTACAAAGTTGCAAGGCTGTCAATGAAAGGATGATGAAAGAACAAGAAAAGCAAAAAGAAATTAATGCAGTTTTACTGCAGAGTTTATCCGATCTACAAAGACAAATGCAGCATGAACCTGAAACTCATAAATAGGGTCATATTAGTGGCCACACTGAGAGGATCACATTGAAAAAGGTCCACCCCAGAGGTAAAGGACAAGCGGCAGACGATTCATCTGAGGAGGAAGTGGGCAATTCAGAAAGCTCTTCTAGCAGCAGAACCAGTTCCTATTCCCGAAGGAAACAGAAGAAGCAAAAGTCTTCCAAAGGTCATAAATTCGAAGAATTCAGAAAATCCAATCCACCCTCTTTCGATGGTGAAATAAAGAAGGGAGAGGAAGCAGAGACCTGGTTGCTTGGACTAAAGAAGTATTTCAGAGTCCATGACTTTTCAGAAAATATGAAGGCCCAAGTGGCCACCTTCAACTTGAACGGAAAGGCTTCCATTTGGTGGGAAGACCTTAAGAATGTGAAAAGGGTTCGCGAAGAGGACCTGTCTTGGGAACGGTTTGAGAAATACTTCCGTAAGAAGTATCTGTCAGAAAAATATTTCGACAAAAAGACTAAAGAGTTTTATGAACTCAAACTGGGACAACTCACTATAGAAGGATATGTCAACAAATTCCTCGATTTGTTGAGGTATGTACCGTATATCAAGGCGGAAAAGGCAAAGGTGCAATGCTTCATCAGTGGACTACCTAAGGACTGTCGGAATAGAATTGAATTTGATGAGCCAAAGACTCTAGAAGGCACTATTTGAAAGGCAACCTATTGTCATGAACAGTTTGGGAATCAAGCAGAACCTTGCGAAGGAAGGTAACAAAAGAATAGTTCAAGAGTTCAAAAAACGAGTATTAAATCCCCAGAATTTAAGAACTATAAGAAGAACCCAAGAATGAGCTTCCCAGCCCGGAGTATGCACCAACATAATTTTCCCTCCTTGAGCAGAAATAAAACTTCTGGACCCATATCAGTGAAGATTGATAACCCAAAGAGAGAACCTTTGAAATGTTGGGGTTGCGGGGAAGAACATCTATTGAGAGACTGTCCACACCGACAACATAATAGTCGAAGGATTTATAACATCCAGGAAGCTACTATCATCAATGATGTGGCCAGGAGTGTGCCGCAAATTTATGCAGCCTTGGATAATAAC
>ML810605.1:57554-73220 GCA_009831015.1 Picea engelmannii | reverse complement strand
GTACCGGTGGATGAGCTTCTGGTCGAATCATTGGGATTAACCAAAGCATGTGATATCTTCCAGTCCTACAGTCATGTACAGATGTTTCTGTTAGCCTTTCCCGACACTTTTCTCATAGACATTAGCATGAGAAGAGATAGACAGTGACAGAGGACATGGAGAGTGGTTAGGCTGAGATCACCTGACCTGAGTGCTTTTACGACATATAGCAGGATAGGGGTGGATCGTCATAGGCAGGCAGTTGAGACCTTGTGCGTGATGGTGAGCATCATAGGCCAGGGAATAACAGACATCTCGGAGGACGACATAGCTACAAATTCCCAGGAGGATGAGCACGAAGGGCTCTCGACAATGATCAGTATGACATAGGAGCAGTTAGTAGGGATTGGAAGTGATAAACTTCCAAGTTTGCCATGGGATCCAGGAGTTCATTTTGTTAGTAGGTCATTTCACTTTATGATGACCCAGGTTGCGCCAGAGAGCCACATACTCCACTTTGGGTTGGTTTTGAGTGGGCCTACAAGGACTTGCTCTATGGAGCGAGACAGTTTATCCCTCTTGATCATCATGATTGAGCATAGAGATGGTTGGGCAGACACTACTTCCACAAAGACTCTTTTACAGATGCAACTTTTGAACAACAGGTCTTGTTGCCGCCTTATACACACCTGGGGTAACATGGAAGAAACCTTCAATCCACTTGGTGTGTCCTTGGGGGCAAGTTTCGAGTCAAGGTGCTTTCACCTGATCCTCAACTCCTCCGTCTAGGCCAACTCCTAGGAAGACTTATTGCTGATAGTGAATAAAGAACTCTAAACCAAACATGCATAAAAGATTGAAAGTTCCTTTTAATTAACATGCATGTGAAATGTGAGTGTTATGTGTGTTAGATTCGCTTAACTTGTATGTGTTTTTGAGATAAAAATATTTAAACATGCATCAACAGAAAGAAAGCCAAACCAAGACAAACAAATCCCCCTAATGGGGATGGAGAAACTGGGCACAAAAGGGCCCGCTTTTATTGTACCTATTACAATGAGAACTGAGTTCTCTTTGAGCTTAACTTTAGAAAGTAGGATCTTTATAGGTTTTGGATCTTTATGGATTACAAGAAAAATAAGAGAAAAACTTCTTTGATGAAGTAGAAAGCCCCCAGGGTGCTCCAAAAACCTTGATTTCGCCAAAATCGACGGAATTTCGCCAAAATCTTTGATGAAGTCCCTGTTATTGCTGCAAGAAAACAACAAACAATTAAACCCAAAAGATGGCCAAACACACTTTGGAAGTGTGTTTGGTTAACTCAAAAAATTTGCGAAAAATGACTAAGTTAAACTAGGCTAAAGCGAGGGAAAGTAACTAAGGAGTGAGAGATAGATAGCTAGCCTCCTTAGGATCTTTTAGGCTGATATAAAATCAGCAAAGAAAACAACTTTATATTTGCAAATTTCTAACTTTAGAAGCATGTAAAATTTTGCCTATCACTAGCCTCCAAAAATACTAGGAAATCAAAGGCTAACTTAAGACAAACTTAGGCTAGATCTAGAAAAAGATGAGATTCTTTAAGCCAAACTTAGATCTAACTTTTACAATGTGCATGCAAAATGAAAATGAGCAGATTTATTTTTTCTATGATCAGCTATACTCTTGCATGCAACAGAAAACCAAAGAAACCAAATTTTTTGTATAGAAATTTGAGTGAGAAAGGGGAAAGAGACAACTTGAATCAAAGAACTTGGGCAATGGAGTCCCTTTGATGTATTGGAGAGGGCAATCTTTCCGGTTGGATGGATTTGAAGGTGTTGGAAGCTCAAGCTAGAATCTTCCACTCCTCCAAACTTGAGATCCTGCAAACTTATGACAAATCTTGCAAAGAAACTGTTAAATACCCTACACAGAATCTAGAAAACATGAGATTAAACCGATAATAGCATGAAATCATAGATTGCAATATGCTATAACAAGATTTAGTAGTACAAACAAGTTTACTAAGATCTTATTAATCAACAAAATAACAATTGCAAGAAAGACAAATTTACCATACTCAACACATCACCAAAGGAGAAGATCCTCCACACATTTGCACAAAACACCGGGTAGAACTCCAAAGTCTTTATTCCTTATTCAAATAGCAAATGATACAATGATGTAGGTCTAACTTCCCACCAATTCTAACTCACTAAAGGAGAGGGATATGCTTGCTTAAATAGCAAGAGAGGTGCGCAAGGGTTTAGGAGGAGATGCGATAGAGTGAAGGGGAGTGGCGCATGAGTAAAGGGAGAGATGTGTGGCGATGCGTGGAGTGGATAGGTAGTGGAGTAGGGTGATGGGGTAGTGTAGTGAGGTGAAGTGAGGACGAGTGGAGTGGAAGGGGAAGTGAGTGAGGACGAGTGGGAGTGAGAGGGCGAGTTAGGAGCTTTGGGATGTGTGCCCCTCCTTAAGAATGCGCCAAGTAAGCTAGTGGGGTCGAGTCCCTTCATTTGGATCTCCTCCATGTCCATGTCACCCTCAGTGAAGTCACCTTAGCCTTTGCTTAACTCGCCTTGGCCTTCAGTCATCTGGGGACACATGAAAAACATGTTTCTGACATGTTCCCCAGTTTCCCTAAAAAATAGGGATTTAATTAAATTATCCCTTTTCCGTATTTTTCGAGTAAAATTCATTTTTTAGTGGAAATAATCACCTTTTTGTCTTGAAAGAAGGAAAATAGCTCTGGACTGGAAAATGACCATAAATATGGCATCTGATAATGTTTGATGCCATATTTTTACAATTTATTGACTCAGAATTAAAAAATTCCATTTTTGTGGGATCTAGTCTGGTTAGGTCACTGAAATCTCCTAGGACAAGGGAAAGTCTCATAGATCCACATTAATATGGAGTCTAGGGATGCGCTAGTGTTGGTCTGTCTTTTAGTGCCCCTTCCAGACTGTAGCACCATGAAGGAGGTGATGGCCATGAAAAACAATTATTTTAAGGAATTGTGTATGGTCTCCCTAGGTTGAAGATAGATTCCATTGATGTTGTACATCATGTGCTTGATGTCACCATTAAGTGTCCTCATTTCATCTTCTCAACCACAAAGGGTTCATTTAGTGAACTTGTGACATAGCACATGTGTTCATGGGATATTAAAGAATGACCTTAATTTCATTAGATATTAGAAAATACCTCGTAAAAACGTTTCGTTGAACGGTGAACTCCCCTCCCAATACACCTTTTCCAATTAAAAAACCCCGATTGTCACTAGATATTATAGGTATGCATTTTTTCATAACATTTTTAATACCCTTTTCTATTTCTACCCCTAGTATTGTGGCATTGACACCTCTCTTACTACCCCACATGGATTGTAGAATGCACATTGCTTCTTTCGATGCCATAGTTCTAACTCATCCATTGATCCTGCAATGCTCATCTATTATCGGGTATTATCATTTAGTTTGCTTATTGTATTCCGGCTAAGATCCTTTTGTCATTTGATCTAGCCTAGTGATTCATTTTTATTTAGCCGCATTCGACATTGTACTCACAGAGATATCATAATATAAGATTTGCAGTCTTTTGTTTCATTTATCATCTATATAGTCATTTATATGTTGTAACAATGAATTATCTACAGTAGCTACATCAAATTATCAATGTTTCCTAGACTAGCCAAGTTAGGAACATTACGGTGGTATCAGAGCTTTAGTCCTTCCATCCTGTGACTAAAGGCGATGAGCGCAGCAGAGTACCCAGGGGGTCATGAGCACGTAGGTGACGAATATTTCACTTACAACAGACACAAGGAGGGAAGACCTAGATCTGATTTTCCCCCTTTTCCTCCCAGCTCAGAGGAAGAAGAAGAGGCACAAAGGGAAGTAGAGAGAAGGGTAGAGCGAGAGGCTGAGCGTGAGGTGGAAAGGATGTTAGCAGACAAATATGAGAGAATAAAGGGCAGTGGTAAGGCCCCCATGGAACCAGAAACAACCTTCATGCAGATACTGGACAACCTGGTAGTCAGTCAGCAGGTCATGACTCAGTCCTTGGCGTAGATTGGCCATAGTGGGCACCCCGGGCACACAAGCCCCACATGCAGCACAGGGAAACTCAGGGGAACGCAGTAGACCCTAGTCTCCTACTCGCACATACACCTCTTCGAGTAGGATTCCCATGCCATTGTTCCCCAGTTTCCAGAGGGCAGCCCCAGTAGCAACACAACAACCGATAGCACAGAGGCCACCCACTCAGGCGGAGGACATTGCAGAGTATAGGAAGGAGTATGCAGCATTGGGCTGTGACTTCCATTAGGACATGACCCTAGTCGAGTATTGTGGACTCAAACTCAGGAACTGCCCCAGAGAACCACAGAGAGGAGGACAACAACACCGCCAGGGCTTGGGTACAAAAGCTAGACACATACTACAAGCTCAACTAGATGATCGAGACAAAGGCCATCAATTTCGCTACCTTACACTTGGAGGGTGAGGCACACAAGTGGTGACATCATGGATTGGTGACGTTGGGTCACAGTCACATCACCTCCTACAGGGAGTTCACAGAGAGACCCATGGACATGTTTGACAGGAGGGATCCTGAGATGCACTTCAGGGATCTAGCGGAATTGAGACAAATTGGCACATCAGAGGCATCCATCATGGAGTTTCAATGGGTAGCAGTGGCAGTGAAAGATATATCAGAGCCCAGACTGATCATGTTATTCACAGAGGGACTCACAGAGCCTTTGAGAGGATGGGTGAAGGCATTCAGGCCTCACACCTTGCAGGATGCCATCCTATGCACTCTAGATTTGGCAGACTCAGTGCCAAAACCTATATCCTTTTCCAAACCCTTCGTCCCACAGAAGGATCGAGACAAGAATCCATTCCATAGAGAATGGAAGGGCAAGGAGAAGCTGGATGATGAGACGAGGCGAGAACTTATGAGAAAAAAGCTTTTCTTCAACTGCAGAGATCCTTGGGTCTCGGGCCACAGGTGCATGGGCAAGGGAGATATTCATTATATTGAGGTGGCAACAGACAATAGGGATAGTGAGGAGGAGGAGCAGGACAATGGATCCACTAGCTCAGAGGAGGAGTCAACATAGGCAGAGGAGCAACCTCTCCGTAGACCACTGACACCGGAAAGGGCCCACCCACTGGTACTTCCACAACCTCCTGAGCAGGCTAACAGACGAAAACCAAGAAAGGGAGGAGTCATAGCGACCTTTTAAGGTGTTCCCAGGTATGATACCTTCCGACTCAGAGGGATTATTCAGGGGCAATGGGCAATTGCCCTGATAGATGGTGGGGCCACCCACAACTTCATTGACGCTTCATTGGTATCGAGACAGGCACTTCAGACAGAGGAGTTTGAGGGGTTTGATGTTGCAGTAGCAGATGGTCATATGTTGGAGTGTCTAGACAGAGTTCCGGACTTGGAGATAAAGTTAGGCAACTACACAGTGAGGCAACTACACAGTGAGAGATACATTTTATGTAGTTAACCTATCTGACACAGATGTGGTATTGGGAGTCCAATGGATGATCACCTTGGGCAAAATCACCACCAATTACCAAACCTTGGAGACGAGATTCAGAGACCTTGACGGGAAGAAGGTTGTTCTGAGAGGGCATGTCAACAGGAGCACCGATGACAGTTTTGGCCAAAAGAATGGAGCGAATATTCAGACATGGGGAGGTAGCATATGGCACAGAGTGCTCGATCACTACGCGGAAGGATTCAAAGGGTCGACAACAGTATCATACAGAGATCAGAAATTTGTTGGGACGACATCAACAGGTTTTTGAGTCGATTCCACCAGGGAGACCACCTGACAGGGGGTTGAGCACACCATTGAGTTGGAGGAGGGGGCCATACCTATGATCACACCCCCCTATCTTTATCCTAGGAGGTTCAAGGATGAGATAGAGAAAGCAATTAAGGAATTGCTAGCGATGGAACACATCAGACCGAGAAACAACCCATTCGCCTCTTCAGTTGTCTTAGTTCTGAAGAAGGATGGTACCATGAGGATGTGCATTGATTACCAGGCCTTGAACAAGAAATCCATCAAGAACCGGTATTCTATCTCGCGCATTGACGAGTTGATGGATGAACTGCATGTGGCAGTTTTCTTCTCAAAGATTGATCTATGCTTTGGGTATCATCAGATCAACATTCGAGAGCAAGACATAGAGAAGACGACATTTCGATGTCACTTTGCACATTTCGAGATCCTGGTTATGCCATTTGGGCTAACCAATGCACCAAGTACATTTCAGTCTTGCATGAACCACATATTCAGGGATCAGTTGAGGAAATCAGTCTTGGTTTTCTTCGACGACATCTTGGTCTACAACAAGACATGGTAGGAGCATATGAGGCACTTGGATGAGGTATTGAGCATCATGCAATCTTGTTAACTTGTCCTTTGGCATTGAAACATTCACAAACTTCCATCCTTTTAACATGCAACAAGGATTTTGCAAACAACAGACTTTTTAACTTGTTCAGAAGAACTCACAGAGCCTTTGCAATATTCAATCTTTCTAACATGCGCAACAGGCATAGATGCTTTCACAAAATGTGATATTTATAATATGGCTTAAAGTCATCAGGCTATTCCCAAAAAATGATCTTTTAAAATTGTCCTCGGTTATAGAATCTTTCAGAGTCGTCGATGAGTTCGCCAGAAAGTGGTCATTCAAGATGATGCTCAACCACCAACCTAGTGTGCTCACTATCTTAACAATTCTTTTTGTGGCCAACAAGGCTAACCCTTTCAGTTTCTGAGTAGAGATCTTTCTCCCATTGTGCTGTATATCCTTTCATTGGGCAGCAAACAAAATCAACAAGACGCTGCCCATCTTTCCCAGAATCAACACCATCAAAATTGTATGTGGCACCATCATTATAGTTTTGTTTACTTTCCTCAAATCTGCTGCTATGTTATTCTGCTATTAATCGTGTATGATGAATCTGTTATTTGGCAGAGTATGGTTCTGGTCACTGATGATCTGGAGCAGCAAACAAGTTTTCCTTGTGCAGAACATCTTCCCCACCGATGTCCACAGGGCTGCCCTTATCATCAAACATAGGAAAACCTTCAAAGTTCATTGTACATGATCTGCCATCGTTGTGTTCCAAACACAAAATATGGTCTTGACTGATGAGATGATAAATATGAATATGGAGTCTGTCTCTTTTATACAACCAAAATTTCCTGCAATGCTGTTATCACAGTCCCCATAAATCTGCTCCTCATCTTCTTCTGTGACAACAAAAACTTCTCGTTTTGTGTCGTCATGAAAGTCTTCATTTATTGGGCTGGGGATGCAGTTGAATATCTTCGTAATGAGAGAGAGGAAGAAAGAAAATAAGGAAAAAATAGAGATAAAAGAAGTTGCAAAGGACTCTTGGAAGCCATAAGGAAAAAATAGGGAGAGAAGGCCATGAGTTTCATAAAAACTCTTCGAAGTCATAATGCCATCATGGGCGCAAAGTTACAATTGCAAGATACAAATCTGTTGGTTTTAATAGAATGTCATGTCTATAATCCATCGTTTCTGGATGTAGAGTCACCGCTTATTATAAATCCAACATGTTGAGATGAGCCACAACATAATCAAGAGTATGGGGTTATAGTACTCATGTTTAGAGTCATTGTGCTGCATATGGTGTCTAGATAATGAGCCTAGATGGTGAGCTATGCTTCACTTGCCAGGAGCCTTGGGTACCAGGTCACCGATGTGTAGGGAAGCCGAAAGCCCACTATATTGAGGTGTATTCCGACAGTGGGGATGACGAGGATGATCTAGAACAGGTACACGAGGAGGAGCTCCGGGAAGCAGGGGAGGAACAGTTACAGGATGATATCAAGGGAGGTATTATCGCCACCTTGTTGGGGGTTCCCAGGTTTCACACCTTCAGGGTGAGAGGAGTTACTCATGGGCACAAGGTTGGAGTCTTTATTGATGGTGGGGCAACTCACAACTTTATTGATGTTGCATGGGTGACTTGGCACAAAGTGATGGGAAACAACTTCATTCCTCCACTAGCGGTCAAGTGCCATAGAATTCCAAGTGCAGAGTTTTGGGTTTTTGGAAATTCACCTGCCCACTAAAAGGAAGATTTTCAACTTTATAGTATCAATTGAACTCTTTATCAAAATGTACATGAATTTGTTGATTGCATGCAATAATCCTTTTATTCTCGTGTTTTACTTATAGGTATGATAATGACTATGCCAGTTTTGACTATCAAGAAAAGTGGACCACGAAGGGAACTTCCAAGTCCGGCTAGTGCGCATGTTGGACAAGGAGATCAAAGTGATTTTTGAAGAACTCTGATTGTACATGTCTATAAATGCACCAAGGACAATGCATAAATAAGGAGGAAGGGAATGTAATACCCCAACTTGATGCCCAGATTGTAAATATATTGTATATATGATACTTAGGCTGGTGAGGCGGTATGTTTGGGTCAGAGTGCCTGTAAAGATGATCAAAGGTTAGAGAACCTATATTATAAATTGGACATATGCTCTAATTAATAAAAAATAACACCATGGCTGGAGACCAAGGGACAAAAAGTGTGTGGGGGGCGAAAGGCTAGGTAAAAGGGGGCTTAAGCCAAGGGGGCTAAGCCAAATATAATATAAGAATGCTCTAAGCCGTTATGTATGTTGAAAGGGCATAATATTATTATGTTATATTATAATATAACATAATAATGCTCTAAGCCTTTGAAGGCAACATGCATATTTAAAAGGGGGATTTAGTGTAATTCTCTATTCATTCACTTCATTCTTACCATGTTGATTAAAGGAATTGCTCTGGGGAAGATGGTGATCGAAGACTAGTGATTTTACCTTGTGGATCCTAGGTGGATCTGGGTGTGTGTACACTTCTCCTTGGGTTGCTTTGGAGAAGGCTGGAGCCCTGGAGGGAGAAGTGTGGGGATAGGTTCCCTGGCGTGAGGCTTGGAGGGTACTTGGAGACCTCTAAGGGCAATTGGAACTCCTATGGCCATAATGCTTAGAGACTTCCTGGTCGTCCTATGTTGCCCCATAAAATCTCCTTAGTTATTCCACAAAATGGGGATAACAGGAAGAATATTAAGAAGCCACTCCCATGCAGTGAGAATAGATCTAAGGAGATCTTGGATCTGATACACTCAGATGTATGTGGTCCTATGCCAGTGAAGTCTTTAGGAGGCTCTCTTTACTATGTGACATTCATAGATGACTTCTCAAGAACGACCTAGATGTATTTGTTAAAGGCGAAAGATGAAGTATTTGTCAAGGTCCAACAATTCAAAGCTGAAGTGGAAAACTTAACAAATAAGAAGATCAAGACACTAAGATTTGATAATGGAGGAGAATACACCTCCAAGGAGCTTGTTGCCTTTTGTAAAGCAATCGAGATTATGAGGGAGCTAATTGTTCCACATAATCCTCAACAGAATGGTGTGGCAGAAAGGAAGAACCGTTCCATTGAAGACTCTGTTAAGGCAATGATGAATGACCAAAATCTATTCATGTTTCTATGGGGAGAAGCAACTATGGCAACCATATATATTTAGAATAGAAGTGCTCATCGTATATTGAAGAACATGACTCCAGAAGAAGCCCTCATCGTATATTGAGCAGACAATTGATATTTTGACGAAGTCTCTATCCAAGATAAAGTTTACATATTTGAGGGACAAGCTAGGACTCGTGGAGATTTCTCCCTTGGTTGAAAGGGAGGTGATGACTTCCTCGATTGGGAGTGAGTGTTGATATATGCATCATGGATAGTCAGTGTGCCGATGGACAGACATTCTCCAGGTGGAGAATGGTCCAGGCAGAACAAATTGCTGGTGGACAGACATTCTCCCTTTGGAGGATGGTTCAGGTTGACATATTGTTGGTGGTCAGACATTCTCCCTGTGGAGGATGGTCCAGGTTGACAGATTGCTGATGAACCATGGACAACTGTTTTCCTGGGGCATTGCCCGAACATGTAGAATGGTCCAGGACATCTATTCTTCTATGACGTATGTCTGGATTAGAAGTATTGTCCATCTCCATGAGTTCACAGTAGTGACCAGAGTGGGGAGATTGGTACAGGACAAACATTTACCCTGAGTTCACAGTAGTGGCCAGAGGGGGGAAAATGTCTAGGACGGTCATTCATCTAGGACATATGTCTTGATTAGAAGAATGGTCCTTGTATGCCATGACGTGGCTTTCAACATCTGGGAGGAAAACCATTCTTCTAGGACGTATGTTGGGATTAGAAAATCAGATGAGATGGTTTCTGCAATTCTTAACCAAGACGTTGAGATGCTTAGAGGCGAGATCTCAGAACCAAGACAACGCAAATGTTGCGCACTGCTCATGAATGAGGGGTCAAAATACTGAACTTGGCTTGGAGGCCTATAACAAGTAGCTGGCTTGAGAACCATCGACTTCCTTAACTGCTATGAAAAAGCCTTCCATAACTGCAATGCTAATTCTCTGCAGGTTGACGGTACCAAAGGAAGTAAATTGGACATACATCATACTCACATGAGGAATGTTCCCAAAGGATGATTTGACAGGGGAGTTGGGGTCATAAAGAGCGTTTGGCACGGGAAGCGGGTCAAGCACCAGGTGGCATCCCAAGCTCTGTCCTGACATGTGTTCATACATGCAGAACATACACCCCATCTAGGGGCACTACTACATTGCTCTCTTCGTGAAAAGGCACTTCAGAAATTTTTGAAAAAACATTTTTTTTATTTCCAACAGACATGAGCCTATGTGGATGTAACTGTCCGATGGTAAATACATCAACAATGCTTTCGCAAATTTGATCTTTTTCATGTACCCAAAAGGAATCATGGCCTTGACAAAATTTGATCTTTTTAACAAACTTAAATGACATACGAGTAGTAAGAAAATTTGATCTTTTTAACAACCCTTAAAGGCATCGGGTATAATGTACCCGTTGGCCAAGGAAGCAAAATGAGTGGTTCCGCTAGCCTAAATTGGTTCCCGTAGGCTAAGTCGCAAAAGTCACCTAGGGAACTCAACTTTTGCCTAGGGAATAACTTTATAAAGTGAAAAAGGGAAAAAGGGGGACATGGGTCTGAGGCAAACGAAGTCACTTAAAAATTATAAAGTGTGCAAGCATAAAGTGACTTTAAAAAGAAAATTAAAAGTAAAGTGAGCTAGAAATAATTCAATGGAGAAATAAAAAACAGGAAAAGATTAAAAGTAAAGTGAGCTAGAAATAACTCAATGGAGCCCCTCATTCTTGCATTCACCCATTTGGAAAAATAGATATTTGAGAGCTCTTAGGAAAGAGTCTAGGGTTTTTGGAAAACCTTATGCATTTGCTGGTTTCGGTGTTGTAACGATACATCCTAGCTGGTTTGAGATCGGAATCACTCAGATTTCGACGTGGATTGGTAAGTGAATTTGGCTGTTGTCGCTAAGATATTATAGTGGCTTCTGAGTTTATTCATGTATGGGGGCGATTTTGAGTCAAGAAGACAGATTTAAACGTTAAGAGGGCGAATTTGCTGATGCTGGGCGAGTTTCTGAGTGCAACTCTACATCTTTACAACAGAGTTTTCTTCTTAAGGAGGGACCTGTTATTTGTGGCTGAGTTGGGAAGAAAATAGGGATCGAGTAGCTTGAGAAAGGCAGAATTTCCTTTATTAAATTCGTGTGTTCCCCAACCTACCCATTCTCTGAGAGCTGGGCGCATTTTATGTGAGTAGAAGGGCGACTTGCTTGTGGGATCCGAGTCACTTGTTTCTGGGCAGTAGCATCTCTATTGTGGAGCGATGCTCCTCTTATTTCCTGGCTGTTGGAGGTAGAATGAGACAGCAGATTTGAGCGCTCTTGTATACAGGCTGCATATATCTGTGAGAGTGCCCAGATCCATGTGCTGGAACTGAAATTGCTGTACCAATCGTGCTATGGGAGTAGAGGGCGACTTTATATACAGCAGCAAAGCCATTGGGTCGACTTTCCAGCAGCAGAAATCAAACAGCAAAGGGGGGATTCACTCCTGGAAGGGTATCAAGCCAAAAATCGTGAGTTTCTTTGGTTTAATAATTTATTTGTAAGCTGAAATATAAGAGAATACTTCTGCTGTGTTTATTGGAATATATCAGCTATGAATGTTGTGAATTTCCTGTGTGTATTTGGCATATTGTTATTATCATATTGCATGCTATTTGATGTATTCAATTTCTGGGAAACACTTGATATACCCCACAAACTCATAAGGGAACCTTACATCAACACAATAAGGTTTTAACAGTTATACTCAGCTACAGCATAAGTGTTTGAAGAAATCCCACCGCTCAGAAATACTAGAAGGATTGTTACAGTAGTGGGGAATTAGAGGCAAACAGTCGATAGGAATTTTACATTGGGGCACACACAAAATTCGATCTTTCTATCATGCCTAAATGGCATCAGGTCCTTCGTAAAATTTTGTCTTTTTAACATGCATGGCATGTGTTGGAGACTTCACAAATTTTGATGTTTTTAACATGCCACGAAGGGCACTACGAACTTTTTTGTTTCTTCGGTTTAATAATTTATTTGTAAGCTGAAATATAAGAGAATACTTCTGCTGTGTTTATTGGAATATATCAGCTATGAATGTTGTGAATTTCCTGTTTGTATTTGGCATATTATTATTATCATATTGCATGTTATTTGATGTATCCAATTCCTGGGAAACACTTGATATACCTCACAAACTCATAAGGGAACCTTACAGCAACACAATAAGGTTTTAACAGTTATACTCAGCTACAGCATAAGTGTTTGAAGAAATCCCACCGCTCAGAAATACAAGAATAATTGTTGCAGTAGTGGGGAATTAGAGGGAAACAGTGGATAGGAATTTTACATTGGGGCCCACACAAAATTCGATCTTTCTATCATGCCTAAATGGCATCAGGTCCTTCGTAAAATTTTGTCTTTTTAACATGCGTGGCATGCATTGGAGACTTCACAAAATTTGATGCTTTTAACATGCCACCAAGGGCACTACGACCTTTTTTGTAAAAGAAAATTTAATCTTTTTAACACATCCCCAAAAATTGAGTCTTTGGAACTTATGCGTAGGTTGTGAAGCTCTAACAAACTTTGATCTTTTTAACACACTCCAAAGGTATCGAGGCCTTGACATGATTCATTTTTTTCAACATGCTTGAAAGCAATTGAGGACTCCATTGATTTTGATCTTTCTATGCGCAAATTGCATTGGGGCCTCTACAAAATTTGATTTTTTTAATATGTCCCAAAGGCATCCGGGCCTTCACAAAATTTCATCTTTTTATCATGCTTGAAAGGTGTCAGATGCCTTGAAAAAGTTTGATATTTTTAACGTGTCCATGGGCATGGAAGCGTTCACAAATATTTATACTTCATCTTATCAAAATGAATTCAGTACTACATAAAACTTTGCAACTTACAAGAATATCCAATTAATTACGTTTCAACTTGTATGCTTTGCAGATTGGCACGTTGTAATTCTTGGTTTCAATTTCTTCTTTGTAGTATTATCAAATGCTAATTCTGGAATTTGTTTTTGAAATTGCGATGGTGGAATACACCCCTGTTTCAATTTTATGAAATTCCTATTTTACATGAAGCTAGGAGTGATCTTGTATATGATATATATCTTTCTAAGAAAATTGCTGGATGGTCTTGATGCCAATAATTGCTTAGATGGGCATTTGACTGGGTATGTTCTACTTTTGACAACCATTAGAAGGTTGGCCTTTCTTATTCTAGGTTTGAGTCATTTTCAAATCTTGGGCATAGACCTTTGCTATAATCCTTGTTATTGCTCCATCGACCAGACTTATGACATGAGATCACTCTAATGAGGGTCCTATGCCTTTCATCACAAAAATCATCCAGTTCAAATATAGGGGTGTAGTGAGGTCAATCATGTAAGACTTATGACAATTGATCTGAAAGATGAGGCACCCTTCATCACAACTGATACTGTCAAGTAGGGGCTGTTTTGGGGAAATGATAATATCATTTTGAAGTTTGTTTTGTTCTAACCACAATGCCCAAGTCTCTTCTCATCTTGAATCAGAATATTACCTCCTCCATTTTGGATGGAAACTACAAAACATTGTTCCCAAGGAAGCTTTAGCTTCACTACCATAAGAGTCTGCAGTAAAACCCTTCCACCTGCAGGACTGCCATATCGCAACCTGTAATATTAATAACTTCATCATCAATAAGTCGAATATCAGAGTGGAATGCAGTGACACCTTCCTGGTTGGTTGCTTTATTTGGTGTGGCATTTCCATTTTTTGAGCAGAAGTCGTTGAAAACAAAAGTAACACATTCCTCCAAGTTAATGGTTTCATTACCTTCAAAACGGCCAAGACAGTCCTCTAGGAAAAAAATGTGATCATGATCTTGTACCAGGCACTTGCCAGAAATTGGTCATTCAAGATGATGCTGATGATGATGCTCACTATCTTCACAATTCTCTGTGTTCCCAGCAAGGCTAACCATTTCAATTTCTGGGTAGAGATCTTTCTCCCATTCTGCTGTATATGCCCAACTGTTTCAAATCTTGGGCATAGACCTTCGCTATAATCCTTGTTATTGCTCCATCCACCAGACTTATGACATGAGATCACTCTAATGAGGGTCCCATGTCTTTCATCACGAAAATCATCCAGTTCAAATATAGGGGTCTAGTGAGGTCAGTCATGTAAGACTTATGACAATTGATCTGAAAGATGAGGCACCCTTCATACAACTGATACTGTCAAGGAGGGGCTGTTTTGGGGAAATGATAATACCATTTTGCAGTTTGTTTTGTTCTAACCACAAAGCCCAAGTCTCTTTTCGTCTTGAATCAGAATATTACCTCCATTTTGGATGGAAACTACAAAACATTGTTCCCAAGGAAGCTTTAGCTTCACTACCATAAGATTCTGCAGTAAAAACCTTCCACCTGCAGGACTGTCATATCGCAACCTGTAATATTAATAACTTCATTATCAATAAGTCGAATATCAGAGTGGAATGCGGTGACACCTTCCTGGTTGGTTGCTTTATTTGGTGTGGCATTTCCATTTTTTGAGCAGAAGTCGTTGAAAACAAAAGTAACACATTCCTCCAAGTTAATGGTTTCATTACCTACAAAACGGCCAAGAAAGTCCTCTAGGAAAAAAATGTGATCATGATCTTGTACCAGGCACTTGCCAGAAAGTGGTCATTCAAGATGATGCTGAAGTTGATGCTCACTACCTTCACAATTCTCTGTGTGGCCAGCAAGGCTAACCATTTCAATTTCTGGGTAGAGATCTTTCTCCCATTCTGCTGTATATCTTTTCATGGGGCAGCAAACAAAATGAACAAGACGCCGTCGATCTTTCCTATAATCAACACCATCAAAACTGCATGTGGCACCATCATTATAATTTTGTTTACATTCCTCAAATCTGCTGCTATGTAGTTCTGCTATTAATCCTGTATCATCAATTTGTTCTTTGGCAGAGTATGGTTCTGGTCACTCACGATCTGGATCAGCAAACATGTTTTTCTTTTGCAGAACATCTTCCCCACTGATGTCCACAAGGCTGCCCCTATCATTAAACATAGGAAAACCTCCAAATTTCATTGTATATGTGTTAGATTTAGGATAAATTTGAAAA
>ML810605.1:15420-38919 GCA_009831015.1 Picea engelmannii | reverse complement strand
AATTTCAGGGTTTTGGGATCCACATCACATAATTCGAATTTCATCATCAGATTATCAAGCCAGAGAGCCTTGGAAGGCTAGTCTACACTACATCAGGACTCTACTACTTCTAAAGACCATCATATGTGGGATTGACCTCGTTTTCAGGATCTATTCCTTCTTTTTGTAAATACTGTTTGATTTCTATTTCTAGAAATTCAGATCCATAGTTATAGGATCTGATAACTAAATTGTAAAGCTATAAAGCTAAGGGTAGAATATGAACCAAGGGTTCGATTCTGGATGGAGAAATTACACTCTTTGTAATAGACTTTCATGATAATACAGATCACAATTTTCTCTCTTTATTGATGTCAGATTCCTCTCATCTTCTATACTGTCATTCAAGTTGTCTTAACTGTCACATGACTGTCATCTCATTGTTCAGTTCACAATTTAATTGTTAGTTGCCTTCATTGTTTATTAAACCCATCACTTAGTATCTGGTTTATAAACATTGGTTTCTTCACCCATTTTAAAGCTATTTATCTGATTATCAGTCCTTGAGAGCACTAGCTTATTTGATTATTGTTAGTAGTTTGGATACATTGTTGTATTTCAGTTATCCCATTGATCCATTCATTGCTTAAGCATAAATCCATTCATTTTATAAGTTACCAAGCATCTTTGGTTTACAACCCCAAAGAGTTTCTTGGAGGTCTAACAGACCCAATGGACTCTCAGATCCCATGTCAAATTTGGAAGTTCATCACTTCCAATCCCCACTAACTGCTGATGTGCCCTACTGGTAATTGTCGAAATCCCTCCACCCTCATCGCAATGAGAGTCTGAAAATGTAAAAACCTTTGAGAAATCCTTTGCCCCATGGCTTAGGATACTCTCAATCACACCCAGGGCGTCAACTGTCTGGCCTTGATGATCCACCCCTATCCTACTGTATGCAATCAAGACACTACTGTCAGGTGGTCTCAACCTACCAACTCTCCATGTCGCCTGACACTGTCTAACTCCCCCTATGCTACTGTCAATGATGAAAATATCGGGAAAGGCTATCATAAATATCTGCAACCAATTGCAGGACTGAAAAGTATCATATGCTTTGGTCAATCCAAAGGACATAACCAAAAGCTCGTCCATCGACACCCATGGTAAATAATCTTCTGTACTCATCACTGGACACCAACCATCAGGTACAACAATACGTATCTCCACCAACTGCGGGTCAATCATTCTCCATCCATCATCCCTCACGCACCTACTGCTATGGTGAAGGTGATCTCCCAGATCTGTATACTGCTGCAAGGGAGATGAATCTCCATGCTCTACTAAGTACATCTCCTCCCTGCAATCTAGTGTGTCCCCCTGAATCCCACTGTACACCTCTGTATGTCTCTGTGAACTACCACTCATCATTGTATGCCCCTGCATACTCATGTGATCTCCTGTATACACCTGCAACATCATGGATCTTGGGTGTACTACAGGGTAATTATCTACATGAAGGTCAACCAATCCTGGAACACAAATGGAAGTGTCCTCATAACTGCCCCTAGCTCTGGAATCCCCATGTGTATGTGTGTGCCCAACTATTTCAACACCCCTCGTGAAGGGTGGTCCCTGTGATCTATGGACATCCTCCTGCGTCTCCAGATCATATCTCTCCATACTCATCAGTGATCTTGGGTACTCCTCATGCTCGTCCCTCAACTGGTGCTCCACTCCTAAACCACCAACATCCTCTCGCAATGTGGCTGAGGGATATATCTGACTCTTTGCTGAATTAAATGTAGTGGATCTCTGTCTAATTTCCCCAAGGAGCTCCTCTGATCTTTACTTTGATTCCTGAAGGGCTGTCTGTTTGCCTTCCAAGAATCTTCGTGTGCTCACCAACTCATGAGTGAGTCGGTCCATCTCAATCTCCTTCTCCCTCAGTGCCCTGTGATACATCTCGCCAACCTCCAATAGGTAATCCCTATCCATCAACAACTGCTGGTAGTTGACCCTCATCACAATTACTCTCTCCCTGAGTGTATGGAAGTCATCAATGACAAGTCCCCCCATATGAACTATCTTGTGCCATCAAGGACCTCCAACAATAACCTGCCATCAATGCATCTGTATCATCAATGCATCTAGTGGCTGCCATGATCATGTCCTCACTGACTCTCAACTGTCCTGCCAAGTGTTGTGACTTCTGGTCACAATCTTGCTGAGGTGCTACCTCGGGCCTCTCACTTCTAGTGTCAACAATGGAATCCCCAACAATACACTCCTCAAAATATAAGGCACTGAATTGCCCACTGTCCCCTGTGCTATTGAGTCCTCCTGTCTGCCACTACACGCCATCACCAACTGCGACCCCCATCTGGATGGCACCATATCCTGTATGGGCAACTGTATCCTCTTGTGCACTCACCCTACTAATATCATCCTGGATCACATACAGATGTGTCCAGACACGTGCTATGGTCATCCCGTCCAATAAGGAGTGCATCCTCATCACTGCAGGTCAATCTTGGGAGTAAGTGTCCCGACAAGCTGTCGATCTCCACAATCTGGTCCATCAGTGGAATCTCCAAGAGTGGTGACTCACTCTCCTCATACTGATAGGTATGTGTAAGGTCAACTAACTCCAAGCCATACCTCTCCTCCTGGGTCTGCAGATCCGTATGTCCCTTGTGTACAATCCCCACACAAGGCTCCTCTACCATATCGGGAATGCCACTGATATCCTCATGTGTCGTGGCTAGCATAGGTGATTGAGAAGATGAAAAATGTGGTTCACTCATCATACAAAGCTCATCATTCTCCATACATGACGTCGTGGAAGCCATGTCTACACCCACCGGTAGGTCATCCAACCTCCTAAGCTCATCATGTCTAAGTGCCAACACATATGAATCCTCACAAGTATCAACACTATGCTGAAGCATTGAATCCTCAACATTACCTGATGGGTAAGATGAGGGATATGCGTTATCATGCTGCCCATCCAACCGTCCCTCAGATGCGTAAGAGTCACTAGCCTTATCAGACTGCTCTAAATAGGCATCTATGGTTGCATTCACATGCATCTCTTCATCCTTGCTGTCATAGTGCACCTCAACAATGTGCACCTTCCCTTTACCCTTGCATCGATGATTTGGCTTCCAAGGCACTTTGCAACTGTAGCAACGCTCCCTGCATCTAATGGGTGTAGGCTCCATCCGTGCTCTTGTCAATCCACTCGTTGGTAATGATGTATCTACATCTTTATCTGATTTTCCCCTTAGGCTGGCAGGAAAACCAACTATGATACCACTGTAATGTTCCTGACTTGGCTAGTCTAGGAAAGTTGCTAATGTGTGTGTAGGATCATTGGTTTACAACATATAAATGATCATACAAATAACAGATGCGACAAAGACTGCAAAGTTTATATTATGATATCTCTGCGGAGTACAAATGCTGAATGCGGTTGAATAAAATGAATCACTAGACTAGATCAAATGACAAAAGGATCTTAGCTGGAATACAATAAGCAAACTAAAAGATAGTACCCGATAATAGATGAGTATTGCAGGGTCAATGGATGAGCTGGAACTGTGGCAGCTCACATGGTAACTGCTGTAAATTCGTAAAGTTCGCCCTGGTAGCTAAACTTCTCAGAATGGCCTGGAAACTATCCCAAATGGTGCGCCCTGCTCTAGCTCTTAGTCCTGATGACCGACCGACCCTTCTATTGATGTGCTTGGACCCCAGATGGATCCCCCTAGGGGAATGCGCACCCCTCTCACTGGAAAATGCACCCTAGTGATTCCACTGTCGGAATCAGCTGAGATGTATTTCAAAATGATCGCCTTGGCCTACTAGGAAATGGGTCGGAAGGGTTTCCCTGGATCTGATCTGATGATCACCCAGGAACCCCAAATGTGTCGCATTCCCAACTCTGGAAAATGCGCCCCAGATGATTTCTCCGTCAGAATCTGAAGAGGAACCAGGTGAAAGATGCGCCTTGACTTCCTCTCAACTGGGTTGGAGGGGAATCTCTGAACTCTCCTTGGATGGGACATGTCGATCCACTGAACCTCCTCAGGAACTGTGCCCTCACCTTGGATAAGTGCACCCTTGCTGCTGGACCCTGTGTAACTGTTGCTGAAGAATGATGGAAGACCTGTGTGATCTACTCGGTGACTAAGGTGTGTCTCTCAACACCGAAATCAACCAAATGGTGTCTTCCTCCTGGAATCCACTGAACTATCTCTCCTGAGATGCTCCTCTCTCTTCAATGACAAGTCATAATCTGCATAATAATGAATTAGGTCGCTGACCCTTCTCTTATAGCTTTTTTAAACCCTAATTCACTGCTGAAACCCTAATTCACTGTTAACCTTTTCCCTCCAAGTGACTTTTACTTTATTTTGTTATTCCTTGATTAAATCACTTAATTAATTAATTAATTAACCATTTTACCTCTAAAAAGTGATTTATCCATCCTTATGGCTTCTCTAGCCATTGAAAGTCACTTCTCATAATCTTATCCTGTAATGCTCTTCTTCCCGATTCCGATGAGCTATTACACTAAGAGGTTTCTCCTAGTAATATGCCCATTATGACCTTCTTAGTGAATTTAATTGAGATATGACCCATAATAACTCAAAATTATGAAAATTGTCGGGATGCAACGAAACCAAAGCCAAGCTGTGCATAATGGATCCTGATGATGAACGATGCAAGTCGAGTCCAATAAAACCCCTCAATATCTCCCGAACTCTCCGTCACCCCTGTTTGGCTACTCTGGTAGGCATAACACTCAGTAATGTTATAATGTCCCAAAATGGGGACATTACATGGAAAAACCCTTTTAAGGATGACTTCCACATGTTAGACACGAGCATATGTGGAAGTACCTGTCCGATGCCAAATACATCAACAAACCTTTCACACGTTAGAACTACGAAATGAATGTAATGTCCCCATCCGCTTAGCACCAAAAAACAACGAAAAAGCAACACACTAGTTTATCTAATTCCCGTAGGCTGGGTTGGGAGATGTGTAAGGGAATTACACCGTGACTTATGTCACTGAGGGTTCAAAAGTCATATTAATAATTATGACTAAATCATTTAATTAAAATACAAGGAAAATAATAGTGACTTTATTAAATGAAGTAAAATGACATAAAAGTGACTTATTAATTAATTAACGAGAAAATATAATATTTCTCACGGGGAAAATACAAAAGAAGGGAAAATAGGAATTCTTCGTATTCATTCATACATTCAATCAAAATCGGGTTTCAAAATATTCAAGATCTCCTTGAATAACAGTCCTTCGTGATTCAACCTTGAGCAAAGGTCCCTCTTTACTCTCTCTACAAGTCATTGACTCCAACAAAGATCCAAGGAATATCTCTTCTCCTCTCACATTCAATCAAAATTGGGTTTCGAAAACTCTCGAGGCTTTTTTTGGCGTTGAGGCTTTTCCTAGCCAATTCTCTGAGTAGATCACTCAGATCTACTGACTGTGCCTCATAGAGATCGATTGCTTCAGTATTGTGCAAAATTCTTTAGTTAATGGTGGATTACTAGGCTGGTTGAGAAGTATTGGAGGTCGATTTGTTTACTCTCAAGCTGATTTGCATTAAAGGAGGTTAAATCTATTGTGGTTGAGATTATTTGGCAAATTATTTTTGGATCTTAGGATGAAGGAGATCGATTTAACATAATTCATGTGATGGCGAAGCAAGCTGGCAAATTCCTTTCATTTCTGTGTGTTAACAATTTTTGGAGGGGTCGAGTTTGTTGATTTGGGATAGATTCTTTAATTGTTGGGCATGTGAATGATTTGGGGGCCGAGGATAGTATCAAAGGGGCCGCAAGGAGTTGTTAAAGGAGTTCAATGATCATCATATCTAATGGCTGATGTAGCACAACAATTTCCCCATCAATCCCAAGTCGTGGAAAGCAGCTTTTTGGAATCTAGCGCTGCATATATTCAAGCAAATTCATATTTCACTTGTTGCTGCTGTGTATGGTTGATTTCTTGCTGATTGAGAGCCTAAGCTAACAGAGTATCACATATTCTTCTTGATTGTAGGTCGCTGTATATAAACTTTGGGACAAGCCCTTTATTATCACTCTATATTTGGTGCGCTATCTTTGGAGAAATGTGCACTATTGGTTATTTGTTGGGTCTAGTGCTGCTTCCAGAATCATTCTATCTGTCAAAGGTTACGGTGCTAGGGGGTGGCTGTGTGCTTATTGTTGGGTGACAATATTGTGATATTGTCTATATGGTTAAAGAGCACATCGAATATTTTAATAGAAACTTCTCGTTCTATGCCATAATGTAAGTCTTCATATATTGTGCTGCGGACGCAATCATTTTTAAATTTTCGACATAGACCTTTGCAAGGCTAACCATTTCAATTTCCAGTTAGAGATCTTTCTCCCATTCTGTTGTATATCTTTTCACGGGGCAACAAGCAAAATGAGCAAGACATTGTCGATGTTTCCTAAATCAACACCATCAAAATTGCACGTGGCACCATCATTATAATTTTGTTTACATTCCTCAAATCTGTTGCTATGTAGTTATGCTATTAATCCTGTATGATCAATTTGTTCTTTGCAGAGTATGGTTCTGGTCACTCACGATCTGGATCAACAAACATGTTTTCCTTTTGCAGAACTCTTCCCCACTGATGTCCACAAGGATGCCCCTATCATTAAACATAGGAAAACCTTCAAAGTTCATTTTATATGTTCTCCCATCGCTGTGTCCCAAAGACGAAATCTGGTGCTGGATGATGAGACGATAACTATGAATACAGAGACTGTCTCTTTTGTCCCAACCGAAATTTCTTGCAATGCTGTTATCACAACCCTCATAAATTTTCTCCTCATCTTCCTTTGCGCAGCAGAACCTGTTGATATTATGGTAGATGTGGGAGGTATTAAACTCCATGTGTAACCACTGACTAGAATAGAATATTACAAAAGACATAGAAATCCTAAATAGATGTGTAGAAACCCTAGAAGACAAGTCAGCTCAGTGAAAGAATTAATATTAAAATATTAGCCTCCGGAAAGAGAAGTTGACCTTGACATGTGCCAAAGAGCACTATAAATAGAGGGCGCTTGAGCTCATTTAGAGACACACACTCTCACTCAAGATAAGTGGTGTGCAAGTCTAGAGGAGGTGTGCAACTACAACGACTCCAATTATCTGTTGGTTCTAGTGCTGCTTCTAGAGTCATTCATTATGTCAAACGTTACAATGCTTGGGGGTGGCTGCGTGCCTATGTTTGGGTGACAATATTTTGATATTGTCTATGGTTAAACGAGCACATTGAATATTTTAACAGGTTATCAGCCCACACTACCTTCAAACTGTCTAGTCGTTGGAAGGTAGATCAATAGTTCCTTGTAGCACTAGTTGCAACTGCAATCAGGGTTTCTGAATTTGTAGCTGCAACAAACCCTAACCTAACTCTTTGGGAAGTTCCAATGAGACATTTGGTATAATTCTTGGACATTCTAGTGCGCCTTAGCTTAGCGCACCACTTTGCATCGTCAACTAGCAAAAACGTCAAGGTTGAATTTTTGGGTTAAAGGCAAAGCTTGATTGGTGAAAGTCAAAGTTTGACTGGTTAAAGTCAAAGTCAAGGGTAGTCATGACTTATTCCATGGAGTACATGCCATTGTATACCGTTTGGTTGAACACTACAATCTTATGAGCCTGAAGGGATGAAAATTGCTTCATTACTATATTGAATTGCTTCATAAATATGCCTTAGAATTGTTGAAGATTGATTTGGCAAAAGAGAACGATGACACCCCAAGAATAGAAGAATTTTCAATGGCACATGCATGGTTAAAGGGTTTGGGAGCAAGCTTTCCGAGCTCCTTTTCTCAGAAGCATTCCATGTGCCAAAGCTATGCACATCCATCAACTTAAAGATGAATACACACAAGACAAAGTTATTGGTATGAATCTGGGTTGTGTACATCCATCCTCATCATGTTTTCTCTCAATTTCGCAACGCTTTTTATTTTTTTACATTAGGTACCTTCATGTCACATGGTGGGTAACGGTAGGGACACACTTTTATCTTTCAAACACACTCAATAGGTGTTCAAAAAATTCAATATTCTTAAGATGTCCACATGTATGGAGTCATTGTTGTTTTTCCTGTAAACCTAGCACCCGACTGTTAATTCAGAATAAAACACATTTATTGAATTAAAGCACAACTAGGTAACTCAAGGATAAATTCAAAAGAAACATTAAAACATAAACCAATCACACTGTGCACAAGGTATTCAGGTAAACACCCCTAGAAAAACCCTTGCAACGACGACTTCCACATGCTAGACACGAGCCTATGTCGAAGTCCCTGTTCGATGCTAAATACATCAACAGACCTTTCACACGTTAGAACTACGAAATTAATGTAATGTCCCCGTCTGCTTAGCACCAAAAAGCAACGAAAAAGCAACCCACTATCTTATCTAATTCTCGAAGGCTGGGTTGGGAGATGTGTAAGGGAATTACATCATGACGTATGTCACCGGGGGTTCAAAAATCATATTAATTAATTATAATCAAGTCATAGTCAAAGGAAGGATAAGATTTTGAAAGGAATGGCCTGGAAACTGTCCCAAATGGTGCGCCCTGCTCTAGTTCTCAGTCCTGATGACTGACTGACCCCTCTACTGATGTGTCTGGACCCTGGATGGATTCCCCCTGGGGGAATGCGCCCCTCTCTCACTGGAAAAATGCGTCCTAGTGATTCCACCATCGGAATCGACTGAGATGTATCTTAAAATGATCGCCTTGGCCTACTGGGAAATGGATCGGAAGGGTTTCCCTGGATCTGATTTGATGATCACTCAGGAACCCCAAATGTGTCCGCCAAAAGTGTTGCATTCCCAACTCTGGAAAATGCGCTCCAGATGATTCCTCCGTCGAAGTCTGATGGGGAACTAGGCGAAAGATGCGCCTTGCCTTCCTCTCAACTGGGTCGGAGGGGAATCTCTGAACTCTCCCTGGATGGGACAAGTCAATCCACTGAACCTCCTCAGGAGTTGCGCCCTCACCCTGGATAAGTGCGCCCTTGCTATCGAACCCTGTGTAACTACTGCTGAAGAATGATGTAAGACCTGTGTGATCTCCCCGGTGACTAGGGTGTGTCTCTCAACACGGAAATCAACCAATTGGTGTCTTCCTCCTGGAATCCACTTACTATCTCTCCTGAGATGTGCCTCTCTCCTCAATGACAAGTCATAATCTGCATAATAATGAATTAGGTCGCTGACCCTTCTCTTATAGCTTTTCTAAACCCTAATTCACTGTTGAAACCCTAATTCGTTGTTAACCTTTTCCCTCCAAATGACTTTTACTTTATTTTGTTATTCCTTGATTAAATCACTTAATTAATTAATTAATTAATTAACCATTTTACCTCTAAAAAGTGATTTATCCATCCTTATGGCTTCTCTAGCCACTGAAAGTCACTTCTTATCATATTATCCTGTAATGCTCTTCTTCCTGATTCCGATGAACTATTACACTAAGAGGTTTCTCCTAGTAATATGCCCATTATGACCTTCTTAGTGAATTTAATTAAGATATGACCCATAATAACTCAAAATTACAGAAATCATCGGAATGCAATGGAACCAAAGCCAAGCTATGCAGAATGGATCTTGATGATGAACGATGCAAGTCGGGTCCAATAAAACCCCTCAATATCTCCCGAACTCTTTGTCACCCCTGTTTGGCTACTCTAGTAGGCATAACACTCAGTAATGTTATAATGTCCCAAAATGGGGACATTACAGTCCTCCCTGCCGGAATATTGCTTGTCCTCAAGCAATACATGAATCTAACTACATATGATACCCGAGTCCCATATCCACCTATGTGACACATGGTAGACTCCCCTCAAGATGTGGCCTCTCCAAGTGCTCACCACACATGAGACCCACATGCTCCTGATGAGTAGAATGATCAGTGGCCAAAGAATCTGAGTCAACTCCCCGAGCAACCACTCCAATCGAAACTCAACTCCATCAAATGCTGAACTACCAAGCACTTCAATCCCTGGATCCCATATCAAAATGTGAAGTGCAATGCCTCGTGAAATATAGTCTTGTAACATATCAATACCATAAGTCTCCTGCAAATAACACACGGTCAACTCGAAATGAGTCTGTCCTACCAGACCATACCAAACCCAACACGACCCCCATCGACTGAACATGCTGCTGCCATAGTGAGGTATTACAAGACCTCAACAAATCACCAGCCAATGACGTGCTCTCCCCAATACTGAAACTCAATGGAAAATCAAGGTGACTTCCCCCTGCAAAGATCCGCTCGTCTCCATCAGTCAATGAAATGTCCAACCTTGTAATCCCAGGGTCCCATGCTAGTCTCTGACAGGGACCATCATGTTGATGTTGCTCTATTTTGATCATGACTATCTGCTCCAAGTATCCATACTGGATCCTCCACTCTTGAATCCTCATAAGATGAAACAAACTATTGACCCAATGGACTCTTTGATCCCATGTCAAATTTGGAAGTTTATCACTTCCAATCCCCACTAACTGTTGATGTGCCCTACTGGTAATTGTCGAAATCCCTCCACCCTCATCCCAATGAGAGTTTAAAAATGTAGAAACCTTTGAGTTATCCTCTGTCCCATGGCCTAGGATACTCTCAATCACGCAGGGCCTCAACTGTTTGCAACTGATGATCCACCCCTATCCTATTGTATGCAATCAAGACACTGCTGTCAGGTGGTCTCAACCTACCAACTCTCCATGTCCCTTGACACTGTCTAGCTCCCCCTGTGCTACTATTAATGATGAAAGTATCGGGAAAGGCTATCATAAATATCTGCAACCAACTGTAGGACTGGAAAGTATCATATGCTTTGGTCAATCCAAAGGACTTAACCAAAAGCTCGTCCATCGACACCCATGGTAAATAATCTCCTGTACTCATCACTGAACACTAACCATCAGGTACAACAATAGGGATGTCCACCAACTGCGGGTCAATCATTCTCCATCCATCATCCCTCATGCACCTACTGCTACGGTGAAGGTGATCTCCCAGATCTGTATACTACTGCAAGGGAGAGGAGTCTCCATGCTCTACTAAGTACATCTCCTCCCTGCAATCCAGTGTGCCCCCCAAAATCCCACTGTAGACCTCTGTATGTCTCTATGAACTACCACTCATCACTATATGCCCTTGCATACTCATGTGATCTCTTGTATACACCTGCAACATCATGGATCTTGGGTGTACTACGGGGTAATCCTCTACATGAAGGTCAACCAATCCTGGAACACAAATGGAAGTGTCCTCATAATTGCCATTGGCTCTGGAATCCCCATGTGTATGTTTGTGCCCAACTGTCTCAACACCCCTCGTGAAGGGTGGTCCCTGTGACCTATGGACATCCTCCTGCGTCTCCAGATCATATCTCTCCATACTTATCAGTGATCACCCTAAAAAGATACAAATTTGATCGAAATAGGCCGAAGAATACCTCAACGTTAAGAGAGCTCAGGAACCCACTTGCATCTCCAAAATGGATATCAAAAAATTATTTTATATTTTTAAATCCATAATTCCACTTCTTCCAAATAGCCTTTATTCGGGGTTGGTCAAACTTGGGCTTAGAATGACCCAAAGTTGAGAAAAAGGGGCACAAGAACTACACGTCTTCGTTCACAAGCAAGACCATGTGTACAACTCTCAAATGGGTATCCAAATATAATTTCATCTTTGCAAATCAATCATTTTTCTTTTCAAAAATCACCTTCATTCAAGGTTAACTAGAATCAACCCTAAAACGATACGAATTTGATCGCAATGGGCCAAAGAATGCCTCAACGTTGCAAGAGCTCGGGAACCCACCTATATCTCTCAAATGGGTATCAAAAACTTATTTTATATTTTTAAACCCGTAATTCCACTTCTTCCAATAGCCTTCGTTCGATGATGGTCAATCTTGGGCCTAGAATGACCCGATGTTGAGAAAAAGGGCCCCAAGAACTACACGTCTTTTCTCGCAATCAGGACCACGTGTACAACTCTCAAATGGTATCCAAATATGATTTCATATTTGCAAATGAATAATTTTTCTTTTCAAAAATCACCTTCATAGAGGGTTAATCGGATTCAACCCCAAAACGATACGAACTTGATCGAAATGGGCCAAAGAATGCCTCAACGTTACGAGAGCTCAGGAACCCACTTGCATCTCCGAAATGGGTATCAAAAAATTATTTTATATTTTTAAACCCATAATTCCACTTCATCCAAATATCCTTAATTCACGGCTGGTCAAACTTGGCCCTAGAATGACCAGAAATTGAGAAAAAGGGCCCCAAGAACTACACGTCTTCGCTCGCAATCAAGACCACGTGTACAACTCTCAAATGAATATCCAAATATGATTTCATCTTTGCAAATCAATAAATTCGCTTTTCAAAAATAACCTTCATTCAGGATTAACCATAATCAACCCTAAACCAATACCTTTTTGATCGAAATGGGCCAAAGATTGCCTCAATGTTGTGAGCGTTCGGTAACCCACCTATATCTCTCAAATGGGTATCAAAAAATTATTTTATATTTTTAAACCCATAATTCCACTTTTTCCAAATAGCCTTCGTTGGAGGCTGGTCAAACTTGGGCCTAGAATGACCCGAAGTTGAGAAAAAGGGGCCCAAGAACTACACGTCTTCTCTCACAATTAGGACCATGTGTACAACTCTCAAATTGGTATCCAAATATGATTTCATATTTGCAAAACAAGAATTTTGCTTTTCAAAAATCACCTTCATAAGAATCTAAGGAGATTGATATTTTTATTTTAGAAATATTTTATTGTAAAAGATTATAATAATTTAATGTAATAAATATAATTTTATGAATGTGATAAATTAAATTGAGGTGAGTAGGAATAATTTTTGATATGTATTTTTGTTGGGAAATGTGTAAAATGTGTTTTGAAGTGTATAATTTTTGTATGGATAATTTGTCATATGTATTTATGTTGGTAAAATGTGTAAATTATATAATTTATGGGAACATGAATAATTTACCATATGTATTTATGTTGGGAAATGTGTAAATTGTATAATTTAAGGGATTTACAATATGTATCTATCTTTTGAAATGTGTAAATGTATTTTGATGTATATACTTTATGTGAGTATCAATCATTTGTTATATGTATTTATGTTGAGAAATGTGTAAAATGTATTTTTATCTGTGTAATATATGAGTGCATGAATAATTTGTGATATGTATTTATGTTGAAATGAGATACAAAAACATATTTATAAATTTATCATAACTAAAGATTTTTTATTGCAAGTGTAAAATGTGTTAAAATTCAGGGAATAAATTTGAGTATGTATGTGTCAAAGCCACTATAAAGAAAATGACATGAAAACCCACAAGCACAAGAAACACAATTGTAAGGAGGATTATATGATTTAACCCTCCTTAAAGCTTTTGGAGGAGTTAGTTTCACCACCAAAAAAAATTAAACCCTTGGGATTTTTTTTTATCAGTGATAATAACTCATGTTCATGTGCATTTGATGATCTCTCGATCTACATAGAAAACAAAAAAGAGTAAATAATGTGAGTATGAATAATTTATATTTGTAAACTCTAAAATGGGTATCAAAAAATTATTTTATATTTGTAAGCTCTTAATTTCACTTTTTCTAACTTGCCTTCGTTCAGGGCTAGTCGAAAATGATAGTAGAATGACCTGAAGTTGAGAAAAAGGGGCCCAAGAACTACACGTCTTCGCCGACAATCAGGGCCACTTGTACAATCTCTCAAATGGGTATCCAAATATGATTTTATATTTGCAAATAATGAATTTTTTCTTTTCAAAAATCACCTTCATACGAGGTTAACCAAATCAACCCTAAAACGATATGAATTTGATCGAAATGGGAAAAAGAATGCCTCAATGTTACGAACACTCAGGAACCCACTTGCATCTCTCAAATGGGTATCAAAAAATTATTTTGTATTTTTAAACCTATAATTCCACTTCTTCCAAATAACTTTCATTCGAGGCTAGTCAAACTTTGGCCTAGAATGACTCGAAGTTGAGAAAAGGGCACAAGAACTAAACACCTTCGCTCACAATCAAGACAACGTGTACAACTCTCAAATGGGTATCCAAATATAATTTCATTATTGCAAATCAATCATTTTTCTTTTCAAAAATCATCTTCATTCAGAGTTAATCAGAATCAACCCTAAAACGATACGAATTTGATCGAAATGGACCAAAGAATGCCTCAACGTTGTGAGAGCTCGGGAACCCACCAGATCTCTCAAATGGGTTTCAATTTTTTTTTTTATATTTTTAAACCCATAATTCCACTTCTTCCAAATAACCTTCGTTCGAGGGTACAACTCTCAAATGGGTATCCAAATATGATTTCACATTTGTAAATGAGGAATTTTTCTTTTCAAAAATCACCTTCATTCAGGGTTAACCAAAATCAAACCTAAAACAATACGAATTTGATCGAAATGGGCCAAACACTGTCTCAACGTTACGAGAGCTCGGGAACCATTTGCATCTCCGAAATGGGTATCAAAAAATTATTTTATATTTTTAAATCCATAATTCCACTTCATCCAAATATCCTTAATTTGGGTCTGGTGAAACTTGGCCCCAGAATGACCAGAAGTTGAGAAAAAGGGGCCCAAGAACTACACGTCTTTGCTTGCAATCAAGACCACGTGTACAACTCTCAAATGAGTATCCAAATATGATTTCATCTTTGCAAATCAATAATTTTGTTTTTCAAAAATCACTTTCATTCGAGGTTAACCAGAATCAACCCTAAAACGATATGAATTTTATCGAAATGGGCCAAAGATTTCCTCAACGTTGTGAGAGCTCGGTAACCCACCTATATCTCTCAAATGTGTATCAAGAAATTATTTTATATTTTTAAACCCATAATTCCACTTCTTCCAAATAGCCTTCGTTGGTGGCTGGTCAAACTTGGGCCTAGAATGACTCGAAGTTGAGAAAAAGGGGCCCACAAACTACACGTTTTCTCTCACATTCAAGACCACGTGTACAACTCTCAAATTGGTATCCAAATATGATTTCATATTTGCAAAACAAGAATTTTTCTTTTCAAAAATCACCTTCATAAGAATTTAAGGAAATTGATATTTTTATTTTAGAAATATTTTATTGTAAAAGATTATAATAATTTAATGTAATAAATATACTTTTATGAATATGATAATTTAAATTGAGGTGAGTAGGAATAATTTTTGATATTTATTTTTGTTGGGAAATGTGTAAAATGTGTTTTGAAGTGTATAATTTATGTGAGTATGGATAATTTGTCATATGTATTTATGTTGGTAAAATGTGTAAATTATATAATTTATGGGAACATGAATAATTTACCATATGTATTTATGTTGGGAAATGTGTAAATTGTATAATTTAAGGGATTTACAATATGTATTTATCTTTTGAAATGTGTAAATGTATTTTGATGTATATACTTTATGTGAGTATCAATCATTTGCTATATGTATTTATGTTGAGAAATGTGTAGAATGTATTTTGATCTGTATAATTTATGGGTGCATGAATAATTTGCGATATGAATTTATGTTGAAAATAGATTCAAAAACATATTTATAAATTTATCATAACTAAATATTTTTATTGCAAGTGTAATCATAGTTAAAATTTAGGGAAGAAATTTGAGTATGTATGTGTCAAATCTACCATAAAGGAAATGGCATGAAAACCCACAAGCACAAGAAACACAATTGTAAGGAGGATTATATGATTTAACCCTCCTTAAAGCTTTTGGAGGAGTTAGTTTCCCCTCCAAAATAAATTAAACCGTTGGGATTTTTTTTTCTCAGTGATGATAACTCATGTTCATGTGCATTTGTCGATCTCTCAATCTACATAGAAAACAAAAAGGAGTAAATAATGTGAGTATGAATAATTTTTATTTGTAAACTCTAAAATGGGTATCAAAAAATTATTTTATATTTGTAAGTTCTTAATTTCACTTTTTCTACCTTGCCTTCGTTCAGGGCTAGTTGGAAATGACAATAGAATGACTTGAAGTTGATAAAAAGGGGCCCAAGAACTACATGTCTTCGCTCACAATCAAGACCACGTGTACGACTCTCAAATGGGTATCCAAATATGATTTCATCTTTACAAATCAATATTTTTTCTTTTTCAAAAATCACCTTCATTTGATTCATATCAACCCTAAAATGATATGAATTTGATCGAAATGGGCCAAAGAATGCCTCAAGGTTGCGATAGCTTGGGAACCCACCTATGATCTCTCAAATGGGTATCAAAAAATTATTTTATATTTATAAACCCATAATTCCACTTCTTCCAAATAGCCTTAGTTCGAGGCTGGTCAAACTTGGGCCTAGAATGACCCAAAGCTGAGAAAAAAGGGGCTCAAGTACTACACGTCTTCATCCTCAATTGGGACCACATGTACAACTGTCAAATGTGTATCCAAATATGATTTCATCTTTGGAATTGAATAATTTTTCTTTTCAAAAATCACTTTCATTCGAGGTTACCCAGAATCAACCCTAAAACGATACGAATTTTATCGAAATGGGCCAAAGAATGTCGCAACGTTACGAGCGCTCGGGAACCCACTTGCATCTCTCAAATGGGTATCAAAATATTATTTTATATTTTAAACCCATAATTCCACTTCTTCCAAATAGCCTTCATTCGGGGTTGGTCAAACTTGGGCCTAGAATGACCCAAAGTAGAGAAAAAGGGCCCCCAGAACTAGACGTATTCGCTCGCAATCAGGACCATGTGTACAACTCTCAAATGGGTATCCAAATATGATTTCATATTTGCAAATGAAAAATTTTTCTTTTCAAAAATCACCTTCATTCATGGGTAACCAAAATCAACCGTAAAACGATACAAATTTGATCGAAATGGGCCAAAGAATGCCTCAACATTACGAGAGCTTGGG
This sequence comes from Picea engelmannii, assembly GCA_009831015.1. Taxonomy (NCBI): domain Eukaryota; kingdom Viridiplantae; phylum Streptophyta; class Pinopsida; order Pinales; family Pinaceae; genus Picea; species Picea engelmannii. The sequence goes on along the minus strand of ML810605.1, from coordinate 21,860 downwards.
AACCTACGTGCATCTCCGAAATTGGTATCAAAAAATTATTTTATATTTTTAAATCCATAATTCCACTTCTTCCAAATAGTCTTCATTCGGGGCTGGTCAAACTTGGGCCTATAACGACCCGAAGTTGAGAAAAAGGGGCACAAGACCTACACGTCTTCGCTCACAATCAAGACCACGTGTACAACTCTCAAATGGGTATTCAAATATAATTTAGTCTTTGCAAATCAATCGTTTTTCTTTTCAAAAATCACCTTCATTCAGGGTTAACAAGAATCAACCCTAAAACTATACGAATTTGATCGAAATGGGCCAAAGAATGCCTAAACGTTGCGAGAGCTCGGGAATCCACCTATATCTCTCAAATGGGTATCAAAAAATTATTTTATATTTTTAAACCCATAATTCCACTTCTTCCAAATAGCCTTCGTTCGAGGCTGGTCAAACTTGGGCCTAGAATGACCCTAAGCTGAGAAAAAGGGGCCCAAGAACTACACGTCTTCATCTGCAATTGGGACCACATGTACAACTGTCAAATGGGTATCCAAATATGATTTTATCTTTGGAAATGAAGAATTTTTCTTTTGAAGAATCACTTCATTCGAGGTTAACCAGAATCAACCCTAAAACGATACGAATTTGATCGAAATGGGCCAAATAATGCCTCAACGTTATGAGTGCCCAGGAACCCACTTGCATCTTTCAAATGAGTATCAAAATATCATTTTATATTTTAAACCCATAATTCCACTTCTTCCAAATACCCTTCATTCGAGGCTGGTCAAACTTGGGCCTAAAATGAACCGAAGTTGAGAAAAAGGGCCCCAAGAACTACACGCCTTCGCTCGCAATCAGGACCACGTGTACAACTCTCAAATGGGTATCCAAATATGATTTTGTATTTGCAAATAGAGAATTTTTCTTTTCAAAAATCACCTTCACTTGGGGTTAACAAGAATCAACCTTAAAACGATACAAATTTGATCGAAATGGGCCAAAGAATGACTCAACGTTACGAGAACTCGGGAACACACTTACATCTTCGAAATGGGTATCAAAAAATTATTTTATATTTTTAAACTCATACTTCCACTTCTTTTAAATAGCCTTCATTCGAGGCTCGTTAAACTTGGGCCAAAAATGACCCGAAGTTGAGAAAAAGGGGCCCAAGAACTACACGTCTTTGCTCGCAATCAAGACCACGTGTACAACTCTCAAATGGGTATCCAAATATGATTTCATCTTTGTAAATTATTTATCAAAAATTTATCTATACAAATATGGTATCAAAAAATTATTTTATATTTCTAAATCCATAATTCCACTTCTTTGAAATAGCCTTCATTCGGGGTTGGTCAAACTTGGGCCTAGAATGACCCGAAGTTGAGAAAAAGGGGCACAAGAACTACATGTATTCGCTCCCAATTAAGACCACATGTACAACTCTCAAATGGGTATCGAAATATAATTTCATCTTTGCAAATCAACCATTTTTCTTTTCAAAAATCACCTTCATTCAGGTTTAACTAGAATCAACTCTAAAACGATACGAATTTGATCGAAATGGGTTAAACAATGCCTCAACGTTGCGAGAGCTAGGGAACCCACCTATATCTCTCAAGTGGGTATCAAAAAATTATTTTATATTTTTAAACCCATAATTCCACTTCTTCCAAATAGCCTTCGTTCGAGGCTAGTCAAACTTGGGCCTAGAATGACCCGAAGTTGAGAAAAAAGGGGCTCTAGAACTACACGTCTTCTCTCGCAATCAGGACCACGTGTACAACTCTCAAATGGGTATCCAAATATGATTTCATATTTGCAAATAAAGAATTTTTCTTTTAAAAAATTACATTCATCTAGGGTTAACCATAATCAACTCTAAAATGATACAAATTTGATCGAAATGGGCCAAAGAATGCCTCAACATTACGAGAGCTCGGGAACCCACTTGCATCTCCAAAATGGGTATCAAAAAATTATTTTATATTTTTAAACCCAACCTCAAAGCAATTGAATTAATCTCGCTCAATATAGAGAAAGTATCTGAAAAGACAAAATTGAGATAATTCCAGTTCTTCCAAATATCCTTAATTCGGGGCTAGTCAAACTTGGCCATAGAATGACCAGAAATTAAGAAAAAGGGGCCCAAGAACTACACGTCTTCGCTCGTAATCAAGACCACATGTACAACTCTCAAATGAGTATCCAAATACGATTTCATCTTTGCAAATCAATAATTTCGCTTTTCAAAAATCACCTTCATTCAGGGTTAACCAAAATCAACCCTAAAAAGATACAAATTTGATCGAAATGGGCTAAAGAATGCCTCAACATTACGAGAGCTGGAGAACCCACTTGCATCTCTGAAATGGGTATCAAAAAATTATTTTATATTTTTAAACCCATAATTCCACTTCTTCCAAATAGCCTTCATTCGGGGCTGGTCAAACTTGGTCCTAGAATGACCTGGATTTGAGAAAAAGGGGCACAAGAACTACACATTTTCGCTCACAATAAAGACCACGTGTTCAACACTCTCAAATGGGCATCCAAATATAATTTCATCTTTGCAAATCAATCATTTTTCTTTTCAAAAATCACCTTCGTTCAAGCTTAACCAGAATCAACCCTAAAACAATACGAATTTGATCAAAATGGGCCAAAGAATGCCTTAATGTTGCAAGAGATTGGGAGCCCACCCATATCTCTCAAATGGGTATCAAAAAAATGTTTTATATTTTTAAATCCATAATTCCACTTCTTCCAAATAGGCTTTGTTCGAGGCTGGTCAAACTTGGGCCTAGAATGACCTGAAGTTGAGAAAAAAGGGCCGAAGAACTACACATCTTCTCTTGCAATCAGGACCATGTGTACAACTCTCAAATGGGTATTCAAATATGATTTCATATTTGCAAATGAAGAATTTTTCTTTTCAAAAATCACATTCATTCAGGGTTAACCATAATCAACCCTAAAACGATACAAATTTGATCGAAATGGGCCAAAGAATGCCTCAACGTTACGAGAGCTCGGGAACCCACTTGCATCTTCGAAATGGGTATCAAAAAATTATTTTATATTTTTAAACCCATAATTCCACTTCATCAAGATATCCTTAATTCAGGGATGGTCAAACTTGGCCCTAGAATGACCAGAAATTGAGAAAAAGGGGCCCAAGAACTACACGTCTTTGCTCGCAATCAAGACCATGTGTACAACTCTCAAATGAGTATCCAAATATGATTTCATCTTTGCAAATCAATAATTTCGCTTTTCAAAAATCACCTTCATTCAAGGTTAACCATAATCAACCCTAAAACAATACAAATTTGATCGAAATGGGCCAAAGATTGCCTCAACGTTGTGAGAGCTCGGGAACCCAGCTATATTTCTCAAATGGGTATCAAAAAATTATTTTATATTTTTAAACCCATAATTCCACTTCTTCCAAATAGCCTACGTTCGAGGCTGGTCAAACTTGGACCTAGAATGACCCGAAGTTGAGAAAAAGGGGCCCAAGAACTATGCGTCTTCTCTTGCAATCATGACCACGTGTACAACTCTCAAATTGGTATCCAAATATGATTTCATATTTGCAAAACACAAATTTTGCTTTTCAAAAATCACCTTCATTCAAGGTTAACCAGAATCAACCTTAAAACAATACAAATTTGTTCGAAATGGGCCAAAGAATGTCTCAACGTTGCGAGAGCTCGGACACCCACCTATATATCTCAAATGGATATCAAAAAATTATTTTATATTTTTAAACCCATAATTCCACTTCTTCCAAATAACCTTCGTTCGAGGCTGGTCAAAGTTGGGCCTAGAATGACCTGATGTTGAGAAAATGGGGCCCAAGAACTTCACGTCTTCTCTCGCAATCATGACCATGTGTACAACTCTCAAATGGGTATCCAAATATGATTTCATATTTGCAAATGAAGAATTTTTCTTTTCAAAAATCACTTTCATTCCGGGTTAACCAAAATCAACCCTAAAATGATACGAATTTGATCGAAATGGGCCAAATAATGCCTCAACGTTTTGAGAGCTCGGGAAACCACTTGCATCTCCGAAATGGGTATCAAAAAATTATTTTATATTTTTAAACCCATAATCCCACTTCTTCCAAATATTCTTAATTCGGGGTTGGTCAAACTTGGCCCTAAAATGACCAGAAATGGAGAAAGAGGGACCCAAGAACTACACGTCTTCGCTCGTAATCAAGACCACGTGTACAACTCTCAAATGAGTATCGAAATATGATTTCATCTTTGCAAATCAATAATTTCGCTTTTCAAAAATCACCTTCAATCAGAGTTAACAACGATACAAATTTGGTCGAAATGGGCCAAAGATTGCCTCAACGTTGTGAGAGTTCGGGAACCCACCTATATCTCTTGAATGGGTATCAAAACATTATTTTATATTTTTAAACCCATAATTCCACTTCTTTCAAATATCCTTCGTTCAAGGCAAGTCAAACTTGGGCCTAGAATGACCCGAAGTTGAGAAAAAGGGGCCCAAGAACTACACGTCTTCTCTCGCAATTAGGACCACCTGCACAACTCTTAAATTGATATACAAATATGATTTCATATTTGCAAAACAAGAATTTTTCTTTTCAAAAATCACCTTCATAAGAATGTAAGGAAATTGATATTTTTATTTTAGAAATATTTTATTGTAAAAGATTATAATAATTTAATGTAATAAATATAATTTTATGAATATGATAAATTAAATTGAGGTGAGCAGTAATAATTTTTCATATGTATTTTTGTTGGGAAATGTGTAAAATGTGTTTTGTAGTGTATAATTTATGTGAGTATGGATAATTTGTCATATGTATCTTTGTTGGGAAATGTGTAAAATGTGTTTTGTAGTGTATAATTTATGTGAGCATGGATAATTATTCATATGTATTTATGTTGGTAAAATGTGTAAATTATATAATTTATGGGAACATGAATAATTTAACATATGTATTTATGTTGGGAAATGTGTAAATTGTATAATTTAAGGGAACATAATAATTTACCATATGTATTTATCTTTTGAAATGTGTAAATGTATTTCGATGTATATACTTTATGTTAGTATCAATCATTTGTTATATGTATTTATGTTGAGAAATATGTAAAATGTATTTTGATCTGTATAATTTATGGGAGCATGCATAATTTTGGATATGTATTTATGTTGAAAAGAGATAAAAAAACATATTTATAAATTTAACATAATTAAAGATTTTTTATTGCAAGTGTAAACTGTGTTAAAATTCAGGGAAGAAATTTGATTATGTATGTGTCAAAGCCACTATAAATGAAATGACAGGAAAACCCACAAGCACAAGAAACACAATTGTAAGGAGGATTATATGATTTAACCCTCCTTAAATCTTTTGGAGGAGTTAGTTTCCCTCCAAAAAAATTTAAACCCTTGGGATTTTTTTTATCAGTGATGATAACTCATGTTCATGTGCATTTGTTGATCTCTCGATCTACATAGCAAACAAAAAAGAGTAAATAATGTGAGTATGAATAATTTGTATTTGTAAACTCTAAAATGGGTATCAAAATCTTATTTTATATTTGTAAGCTCTTAATTTCACTTTTTCTACCTTGCCTTTGTTCAGGGCTAGTCAGAAATGACAGTAGAATGACCTGAAGTTGAGAAAAAGGGGCCCAATAACTACATGTCTTCACTTGCAATCAATATCACGTGTACAATCTCTCAAATGGGTATCCAAATATGATTTCATATTTGCAAATGAAAAACTTTATTTTTAAAAATCTCCTTCATTCAGGGTTAACCAAAATCAACCCTAAAACGATACGAATTTGATCGAAATGGGCCAAATAATGCCTCAACGTTATGAGAGCTCGGGAACTCACTTGCATCTCCGAAATGGGTATCAAAAAATTATTTTATATTTTAAAACCCATAATTCCACTTCATCCAAATATCCTTAATTCGGGGCTGGTCAAACTTGGCCCTAGAATGACCAGAAATTGAGAAAAAAGGGCCCAAGATCTACACGTCTTCGCTCACAATCAAGACCACGTGTACAACTCTCAAATGAGTATCCAAATATGATTTGATCTTTGCAAATCGGTAATTTCACTTTTCAAACATCACCTTCGTTCAGTGTTAACCACAATCAACCTTAAAACGATACAAATTTGATCGAAATGGGCCAAAGATTGCCTCAGCTTTGTGAGAGCTCGGGAACCCAACTATATCTCTCAAATGGGTATCAAAAAATTACTTTATATTTTTAAATCCATAATTCCACTTCTTCATTTCGTCGGTAAAGACGATTGGGAATTTGCCAACTACTTTCAACATTTCCTAGATAGGGTATTCTAGGGGTAGAAAAGAGTTTCTTGGAAAAAAAACTCCCTGAGCTTTGCCTTTCCCTCAAAGGAAGCAAC
>ML810605.1:0-15339 GCA_009831015.1 Picea engelmannii | reverse complement strand
GGGGGGGGGTGAGTCAAAACTCGAGAACCAGTGAATGGAGATAGGTAGATGGTATGCAATGCCTCCCACCTCTACTCCATACCTGAAAAAATCTCCTGAGTTTAGTAGAGCTTTTGAAACTAGGAAGCAATCAAGTCTCTTTGCAACTTCGTCTTCCCCGGTTATGAAATTCCTCCAAGTTGGAGAGAATTTCACTGGTTCAATGTCCACCAGGTTGACCTTTTGAAAGAAATCTTGGAAGAAGAGTATTTTCCTGTCGACCCTGGGATGAGATCCCCATACCTCTCTCAGTGATAGAGTTAGATTTAAATCCCATCCCACCACCAAAACAGGGTCCCGAAAAAAACCTGCAGTGACCAAATCCTTCAAGAAGGAGGTCTTGTCAGCGTAAGGCCCACAAATTTTCACCACTGAGAAGGAAAAAATATTGTTTTTGTATTGTAGCTTGATAGAGATTGTAGATCGAGCAATAGAAGAGGACATAGCCTAGAAATTTGGGCTCCATCTGGTGAGTAGACCACTTGAGAGGCCAAAGGCGTCGATAGTGTTGAAAGGCCAATTCCGAAGTTAAGAGCTGAAAGTTTCTCTAGCTCTTTCGCTAGAGCACACGGTTTCTTGGATGAAGATGACCTCCGATTTGAGGCTGTGGATCTTTATTTTGAGGGCTAGCTTCTTTGGGGCACCCCCTACCCCTCGCACATTGAAAGAGAGGAAGATCATTTGTCGCTTGTTGACGAGGCTTTCCTTGCTCTAAGGGTCCTTGCGATGGTAACTTGGGTGCCTTTAGAAGGAGCTAAGTCTCGAGCTTTTGACCTCATGGCGTATATGTTTCCCTGGTGAGGGAGGAGAACTTTAGGGAGAGAAGGGGAGGGTGGAGAGGAGCCAAGAGAGAGAGAGGGAGTAGGAGATATAGAGGGGACGACTTCTTGGGCCTCAGGAAGGGCTGAGGGGAGGGAAGGGGGGCAGGGGATATCTAGGAAGGGAGGGGGATTAGGTGAGGGAGGAGGGAGAGGGAAGGAAATAGGAAGAGAACCAAAAAAAGAAAGAAGGGGCGAGGAAAGGGGAATCATACCTGAAGCATGAGAATGGGACACCAAGTCACCTTGAGCTTGACTGGCGAGTGCCCCTTTTTCAGTGTCCAAGCGACATTTTGAATTCCCGCCTTCCACTGCGTTGACCACCACTGTCTCCTTTTTATAGTAGACTTGGTTTTCCAAGTGCTTGCTTGCGTTTGTTGTAGCAGGGAAATTCTAGAGCATTCAAAGCGTAGGTTTCCAATTTCATGGTAGTCGTGGCACCTAAAGGGTAGTCTCAAGTAGTCTACCTTTTGGTGCCATGTAAAACCAACATAAACCAGATCAATAGTGCCTACTAATCCTTCTCTTACATCTACTTCAACCAAGATCCAAGCCCACCTATGATCTTTCTTCGAGTCCTAGTTGGGTTCCAATTTTACAAAGGAGCCTATTTTGTTTCTGATGGCTTCTAAAGCTTCCCTGGACTAAAAGGTCAGTGGCAGTCCAGGGAGAATTTCCCAAACTTTCATTACTGCTGTAGATTCTTTTAGCGGGTTGAAATCCACATTCCATGGCTTCATGGACAAACGAGAAGGACCCCGAGAGCAGTTATGCCTACATATTTTTTCGTAGTCTTCGTCTGAGATAAAGGAAAAAGAGATCCAACTTCTAACAAGGAGGTGTATCTTCGAGACATAACCAATAATGGGTTTCCAATGAATATGAAGCTAGCAAGCTAGAGCCTTTTCTCCCGAAGATTTTCCCTGAAACCTTCCAACTAGAGTCTTCCCCAGGAGCTGGGGGATGTTGTTGATGGGAATATCATCACCCACAACCATCTTTGTCGATTATTTTTTCTCCTTGATGCACCAGGAGGAGCATTTTTGTGAAGGGGCATCGTTGCCTACCACCCTTTGGTCATCCTCTGGGGGATAGCTCGCAGGGTATAAATATTTACCTGTGCAAGGAGGAGACACATGTTTGGAGGACGGGGGCAAGGAGAAGGGATAGGGAGGTTGAGAGAGAAAAGGAGTTCCATGTGGGAGGGGGAGGGATGCATGTTTGTGAGAAGGGAAGGCACGATGGGGAATGGAGGAGGAAGTGTGGGAGAGAAAAGGCTGGATGGTAGGATGGATTCTAGAAACTCATATTGTGACATGAAGGTGTGTAGACTAGGAGGGGAGGCCTCATAGTCCACCAACTCCGTGTCAAAGGCCTCCAGGTGTCCTAAGCACGTGGAGGGCACGTTAAAGGAACCTGGGGGGTGAAGTGACGATGTACGGGAAAAGTTTGGGCAAAGGGGACAAGGGATGGGATCGGACACCTGAAACCAGGAGACAAAAAAGACGAGAGTGGGAGAGGATTAGGGGGCGGGGAAGGGAAAGCCTACATCCCCCGCTTGAGGTTTTATGCCTCAATGGGCTTGGTGCGAGGGGCTAGGCCGTGGAACTCAATTCCTAGTCATCACCATGAAGCCAACCACATTCAAATACTGTTGTTATGTATGCATTAGATGCAATTGTTGTTTTCATGATAAAATTACGTGTGTTATTGTTTTTTCATTTAGAAGATTCATGTTTTAATTTGGAGCACTCGACTAAATAAAAATAAAGCTCGTAAGGGTTGGATATATGATTGTCTGATAGATGACTTGCGTTTATTTATTTCCCCAAATCAGGTCTTTAAACTCGGTTTCAAAATTTTGAACATGTTGATATTTTTAACCATACAATTCAATATGCCATGAAACTAACTACTCGTGTATTTTAAATGTGTGTGATTGATTGTAGTTGTAATTTTCCTATGCATAAAAAGTTTTATGATTTGAGGTACTATACCTTTCACCTATTTACCTAGGGCTAAATGGTAACATAGAGAATTTGTCTACACTATTGTCTAAGTTGTCGTGTGGATGTACACTTAGACATAGATCCTTTGTTTATCCCTCCCCATTCCTTATATAGTTCCATCCTCCTAGCCAACAACATTGTATCTAATTCCAATTTCACCCATAATTTATTCACCACCATCAATACCATTTGTTGAATCAAAGGAACCATCGATGTATGATCTAGTTATTAACTTTGTTAACCTCATTGACACATAACTAGTAGCAATAGTTAATATTCCATCAATTTGAGTTACCCTGGCACCACTCACATTGGTAGATTGGGTTATAGAGGTGAAAGGAGATTGAATTGTGGATTCAAAATGAGGTGAAAAGCAAGCAAGAGGAGGAGGAAATAACCTATCCGTGTAATGTGTAACAAATGATCCCTTTCTTACACATGTAATGCCTGCTTTTTTGTTTCCACAATATCTTGATGAGATCTCATTATCTATATCTAAAAGTTTTACGGTGCTTCTCAATCAACCATAGTTTCGTTGTTGTGACTCTCGATCAAGCAATTTGTTATAGAGAAATGGAAGCAAAGAACGTTATGTTATATCATTTAAAAATCCATCTCAAGCAAATTCTTCCTTGTCCACTAGATCAATATCCATAGCCACAACAAATGTTGGCCAAGAAGGAATTTGAAAAGACATTGGATACTGAAGATACCGAGCTTGTTTTGGGTTCCTACTCTAGGATGTGTATAAGTGAGTTTATTCTTCTTATTATTATAAGTCCAAGAATTGGTTCAAGTAACACATCCTAAGGGATACATTGTTTTCCTCAGGTGCTAGACTTCCTTTATCATAGATATCCTCGATTCTCATGGTATTTTGACTAATTCTCAAGCTACCATAACTCTTGCATCGACCCTTAGAACATTTCATAGAATTAAAAACTTCCAATGCAAATCCATCTAGAAATCTTACACAACCATCTTTTTTTTTTTTTTAGTTTTTTTTTATCTTGGTGAAGCAAAATTTCCTCAAGATGACCCATCTTCTCTTTTGATGTAGTATTTGCTTCCAAAAACTCTGACGTACTTCACATTTGCTGGTCTTCCTTTCCATAGCTTGTAGGGAGTTTTGTCAGTGTTGTTTCTGAGCATTACTTTGTTTGAATGTGAACTGTTGTATGCACTGCCTGTGTCTAAAAGATATCTGTCAATTTGGAATCCATTAGCATTATTCGAGCCATTTCTTGTATTGTCTTGTTCTTTATTTCAACAACTCCATTCTATTGAGGTGCCTTATCAACGAATAATTACCTTTTTATTCCATGCCTACTGCAGGAGTCCATAAATTCCTTTGAAGTGAACTCTCCTCTATTATCATATCTCAAACATTTGATTTTTGAATCCATTTCATTTTCAACCATTTCCTTGTAGACCTTGAAGTTTTCAAAAGCTTCTGACTTATTCCTGAGAAAGAAAACTCCAGTCATTCTTGTATAATCATCAACTAATAACATAAAATATTTCTCACCTTTTAAAACCTTTGTTGTAGTTGGTCCAACTAGATCAGTATGCACAATTTCTAGTGGTCTTGTCATTGAATATTCCTTTGATTTGAACCTGGTCTCTGTTTGCTTTCCTTGTTGGCAATGCTTGCATAAAGTATTGGTTGGTTTCATGATCTGGGGCATTTCTCTAACTGTTTCCCTTTTGCTGACTTTGACAAGGTTCTCAAAATGTATGTGACCCATTCTTTTGTGCCATAGACAACTTTCATCTTCCTTTTCTAGGCAACACTTTTCATTTCCAATTTCACTTAATACATATATGTTGCTTTAAGTTCTCGCAGTTGTTGCAATCAATTTTCTTGAACCTTCTTTTCTCATCTAAGACTTTTGTGAATCGAAAGTAACTTTATGACCTTGGTCACACATTTGAATCACACTTAGAAGATTATGTTTCATATCTTCTACTAGTAGAACATTTTCTGCCTTGGTATTCTTGTTCTCAATTCTTATTGTGCCTTTTTCAATGATTTTAGCTGAATCATCATTTACGAAGGACACTGATCCATCTCTTTCCTTTCTTAATGTAAGAAACTTGTCTCTATCACCTGTCATGTGTTTTGAATAACCACTGTCAACATACCAACCATGTTTCTTCTGTTTAGCTTGTAGAGAGAGTGTGCATTCTTCATTGCTATACTGATTCTTCTTTCTTATCCATGTCCTTTTCTGAGGTTCTTGTCCGTGACTGTTGTTGTTTTGTTGTGATTCTCTAGGAGGGACTGTCGTTCTGCAATCTCTAACCATGTGTCCAAAGTTGTTACATTTGTAGCATTCCACTTCAGTGCTCAAAGATTCAAACATGTTGTAACTTCTTCTCTGTGTTTCACTAGGTCTTCCTTGATAACTCTTTTGTGTATGACTTTCAAAGTTGTTTATGTTCCCGTTGTTAACTCTGCAATTCACAACTTTATGTCCAAAATTATTACATGCATAACATAAACAAAAAAATATAGTTTGATACCCAGGAGTTGAAGATCTTATGAAATGAGACACTCTTATGAATCCTTCTTCTTCCTGAGGCCTATCTGTTTCTGTCAGTAGTTGATTATGAAATCTGAATCATCTCGGTGGAGGATTGTCCTTGTAATTTTCTTTGTAGACCTTCCTATCCCCTTTGATTGTTTCTGCATAGCTTTTTGGATATGTTTATTGTTCTGTTGTTTTGGAGCTTGATCCTTTTCTGTTTGATTGTATCCAAGTCCAGACTTGTCATGATGAGGTTTTTGACAGCTAATAATATCATTGAAAACTTTGAGTTGTTCTGCAATTTTTCTTTTGAAGATCCTTTCTTAATGAGACAATGTCTGCTTCCAAATTTCCAATGATCCTGTCTCTTCCTTCTAGTTGTTCTTTGAGTGCTTCTTCAATTCTTTTATTTTCTTCAATTTGAACCTTCAAATTTGTGATTATTTGTTCTAGTTCTTGAGTGTCTTCTTTCTTGTCTAGTTCTTCTTGTAGTTTTTTTATTTATTTTAATTTTTTTCCTGATAACTTCTATGGCACACAACAATTCTTCTCGTTAATCAAATTATGCCTTTTCATATTCTTCTTCGGCTTCTTCATATTTTTCTTCGGCCTCTACATATTCTTCTTCAAAGTCTTCTTTATCAGAGTCTTCTACTGCCATGAATATAACTCTTTTTGTCTCACTTTCACTGACTTCATCTTCATCCGATGATGAGATGTCTTCTTTGGTGCATAAGATTTTCTTGAAAAGTTTCTTTGTGGTTCTTTTGCCTTTGTATGTTTGTTTTCTATTTGAGTAACCTTTATCATTTCTCTTTTTCTTATGAGGACATTTGTTAGCAAAATGACCAATACCATCACAATTAAAACAAATCAAAGGAAGCTTACCTCTATACCTGTCGTTGGTTCCTTTGTTCAATCTTCTGACAAAGTTGGTCTCTTCTTCACCATCTTCTGAGACGTCACTGTTGCTGCTATGTTTTTTTTTGCTTTCCCTTTTGCTTTGACCTTTTGGATGCTTTAAATGATGCTTTTTTTATATCTAGATTTTCCTGTTCAGTTCTCATTTCATATGCTGTGAATATTCCATGTAGTTTGTCCATGCTTATTGAGTTTAGATCTACTCTATCTTCTAGTGTTGATATCTTAGGGTCAAATCTTATAGGAAGAGATCTTAGTACCTTTTGAACAATTACATATTCTTTGATTTCTTCTCCCAATCCCATGATTGCATTTACTGTTTCATCGACTCGTAAAAAGTAAGTTGCAATGTTCTCATCTTCCTTCATCTTTAGTTGTTCGAACTGACCTTTGTAAGTTTGATGCTTTGCTTCTTTGACTGCTAAATCTCCTTCATAAATATTTCGAAGTTTGTCCCAAATCTCTTTAATGGATTTACAATGTACAACTTTGGTAAATACCGATTCTCCAAGACCATTCAGAACTGCATTTGTGGCTTTGGAATTATTCTGACCAAGTTTCATTGCTTTGTCATTTTTCGGCGGAACTGTTGGTGTTGTGTATCCATCTACAATTGATTGCCAAATTTCAAATCCCTGTGCATGCATATGTCTTCATCCTTATGCTCCAAAATGCATACTTATGTTCATCCAACTGTGGTATTCCATTTTTATACATGTAGCTCTCCATGATCTACCTTTTAGTGGTTAAAATGATTTATAAAGGAACCTGATCTGAAACCAATTGTTGGATTACCGAGAGGGGGGTGAATCAGTAATAGAGAAATCTAATCCTTTTTAACCATATAATGCAAGTGTTATATCAACATAGCATTATCATCCAATATTTTCATAGTAAATAAACAATGAACAAATGAACAATCATACACATACACATACATAGTACACCAGTGTTTTTACGTGGAGACCCAAAGCTGGAGAAAACCACAAAATGATTTTTCTTATATGTCTTGAAGAATTACATTGATTGAAAGCACCAACTTTCTTTGTTTTCCAGCTGCAACTGGAAGGAGGCTCCAACCCCCTAGTTTCTCAGGTTACAACTTGAGGGAAGCTTCAACTCCCCAATTTTCTGGCTACAACCAGAAAGAGGCTACAACCCCCTATGTTCTTCGGCTACAACCGGAAGGTGGCTAAAACCACCTATCCTTTCCCCGTCCAACCTCCCTGAAGTAGAAGTAGAATGATGGAACCATTGTCACACTATCATTGTGAGATATACCACTGTACAATTGTATGAACCTGTACCACTGACCTGCAACTGACCTGTACAATTTCCCTATAATCAATCTGTACCTGAATTGAACATGAATCAACAAAATATAACAGATACGTGACTTGTAGTTCTGAAACATGCGTATGTATGCGCCCTATCTGTTATGTAGCCTGCGTATACCTTCTGAAACTAGGGATATGCGATCTGTAGTTTTGCAACATGCGCATGTATGCGCCTTGTCTATACAACAACCTGCGTATGTACGCGTCCTATCTGTTATGTAGCCTGCGTATACCTTCTAAAAACTAGGGTTTTATTTTTCTAAAAACTTTTGATCCTCTGCAACTTCTTTCACATAGATCTATAACCTCTCACTATATCCAGACTGTAACTGTACCCTCTGCATGCATCCTCATACATAACCTTTAACCAAAAACTCTATATCTCTCTCTAATCATGTGCCATATGAGTGTGTGTAATCATGAACACGTATAATATCCCTCACATAATCTAGACATCAAACCCTTTCTGATATTTACCCTCTTAATACATCAACCACTTCACAAATACAAACTCTCAACCATGTACCACAAAAACCCTAAGCCATATGCCAAGAAATACAATATGTGTCTCAGCTTTAACAAAAAGTATCAATGATAAATATACCAACACTTTATTTCTGTAGATATGATTTATACATACAATCCCATGCAATCCACTAGTCTCTCTAGGGAGAATCCTCAAATCTCCATAACCATTTTCATGCATACATCAAAATCCAACTATTCATAGAAATAAGACATACCTTTTGAACCAATGGATAGATCTGATGTATCTGAGCACTATAGACCTTCCTGGGAGCTTGATCTCAGAATATAGAACCTCTGCATCTTCATCTTCTCAAGTTTCCATGGCTTTACCCACATGTACACACCCTAATACACTTCCAGCTCGCGTATGTACGCACCCTGATACACTGTCAGCCCACATATGCCTCATAAATTAGGGTTTTTTTAGTATTCACTGTAATTATGAAATATTCACCGTTAATACTTCATACTACCTCAGACTTTCGCAACTTCAGATGTATTAATGAGTACTTGTAATAAGCCTTACACAACAAAAGATATTCAATATGTTCAAGTGTGTTTAAATGAGAGAGCTTTGCCTCTTATTTATACTTTTATGTAGCATCCCACTTTCCTTATTTTAGGGAGTTCTCCATTAACTTTATTATTTAAATAATTTCTTTTGCAAACACTTTGACTTTTTGGGGCTTTTAGATGACTCATGAGGGTCCTCCAACTTCACATGGCCATAAATATCTAACTGTGAGGAGTTATGTGATGTTCCACATACCACCGAAAATGGCATGACATGTACTATCCATCTAGAATACTATTGTGATGAAAAATATTCCCCAGGGCATAAATGTTAAGAAAAAAAGTTCTTCCAGATTGATGCATCGATTTCCTCTCCCTCTAACTACATCCCATCAGAGGAGGCTCAGGACCTAGAGGAGTGATCTGAAAACTTGGTGGGAATATTTTTACATCCAAATCTTCAAAAATAAGATCTTTTACTGACGCGGTTGCATGCAAATAAGGGAAATAAGGTTAATTAAAAATGCCTCATTAATGAATACATTAACATGAAAGCATCAAATTGTCAAAATTATTGTGTATGTTTATAAATAAAAAATCTACTTAACCAAATGAGAATGCATCAAAATCACACATACATTATTGACAAAAATATGATAACGAAGTTCACTAGACCCCTTGGCTATGTCTCTGGATTCATGAATCCCATGAATCTGCTTTATTGATTCTGCTTCAAAAGGGCTACATAAACAAGCCTACAACCTGCTTCTCCTTTACAAAGACATCCTCTGAATCAATAAGATCTCAATAATATTTCCACAAGGTCTTTTCTTTCTCTTCCTCCTATTAACCCCCATGAAGGGTTTATATAACATCTCCATCTCAACCACATCAAGATTTTCATGGAGATAATATCTCTCAAGATCCCCTGAATTAGGATCTTGGCATATCTCAAGGGATTGGTTTGAGAATATCTCTCAACCATCCATGAAGATATCAACTCTCCTTAGGACTCTCCTTGAGACTAGGGATTGAAATCCAACATGGCTTTGCACTAAATAATCCCTTTTTAAATAATGAAAAATACATAATTATGAGAACCCTATCTCATGTATTAAACATTTTACAAATGCCATTTTGCCCCTAAATATCAACAAGACATATCTCTAGCATGTGAAGTCCAATTGACTTCATTCGAAATGCACCGGAAAGCTCAGTGTGAGCTCCTTTGTTGGCTGGACAATGCTGGCAGTATTTGAAGCCAACTGAAAATGTGTTGACTGTGAAGATTCTCCTAGATCAAGGAGGCTCAGCCCCGTACTCATGTCGCAGATCCATTTGTCACCCCTATGGAACCAGAGGAACTAGTCATATCGCTTCATGCACTCTCAGGTATCTTAGCCCCATAAAATTTAAAGATCAAGGGCTACATCAAACACAAATAAGTTGTTGTCTTGATTGATAGTGTTAGCACCCATAATTTTATTCATCGCGAGCTTGTTGATGAGCTCCATTGCTCTGTCTGCCCTGCTTCTAATTTTCAATTTCTCATAGATAATGGTGGTACTATGAAGTGTGGGTGGCGCTGTGAGAATGTCAAACTCCAAATGGGCGATTATAACTTGAAAACCCACATGTTCTCTATTTCCATGGGTGGTTGTGAAATTGTCTTGGGTGTGGAATGGATTTGTACTTTGGGACCAATCACAATGGATTATCAATACCTATATATGATCTTTCACCAATATACTCACACCTATACCCTCATAGGTCTCCAAGCCAGCTCCCCTGAAGTCATCATCTCTCATAGGATGGAAAAATTGTTGAAGAAAGGCCACCATGGTGTGATTTCTCAATTTAATGCCATCCATGTCATAGTACAAGCAATGCCAATAGTGCCTCCTAGCCTGCACCTCATCTTGGATAGGTACCCCAAGGTCTTTGAGGTTCCCACTGACCTACCCCCCTCTCGGGGTGAGCATGATCATAACATCCCTCTCCTTCTAGGCAGTCAACCCCCCAATGTACAACCCTACATATATCCATTTGATCAGAAAAATGAAATAGAAAAGATGGTACAAGAATTACTGGAGGTGGGGGTAATTCACCCTATTACTAGCCCATATTCTTCACCAGTGGTGATGGTCCTAAAGAAGGAAGGCACTTGGCACATGTGCCTTGAATAAAATGACCATCAAAGATAAGTTTCCCATTCCGGTCATTGATGATCTGTTGGATGAAATTCACGGTGCCCCATGTCTTCACCAAATTAGACCCGCGCTCAGGATATTACCAAATTCAGATGAAGGAGGCCAATTTTATGAAGATGGATTTCAAAACTCATGAATTCCATTATGAATTCTTGGTCATGCCTTTTGGCCTTTGCAATGCCCCATCCACCTTCCAAAGCCTCATGAATAAACTATTGAAACCTTACCTTCAGAAGTTTGTCTTGGTTTTCTTTGATGACATCCTCATTTACAGTCGCACTTGGGATAACCACCTTCTTCATGTGGTAAAGTCCTCTATTTGTTGCAGGCAAACCAATTTTTTGTCAAAAAGACCAAATGTTCATTTGGAGCTAGTGAAGTGGAATACTTGGGACACATTGTTAGTAAATATGGAGTCAAAGTGGACCCCAAAAATATACAAGATATGCAAGAGTGGCCAAAACCCACAACCTTAAAGTGCCTCAGAGGTTTTCTTGGTCTCACAGGCTATTACAAGAAATTTGTTCACCATTATGGAAAAAATGCTAAGCCCTTGATATACCTCCTTAAGAAGAATGCATTTCATTGGACATTTGTTGCTGAGAAAGCCTTCACTGATTTAAAGTGGGCCATGTGCACTACTCCTGTCCTAGCCACCCTTGACTTCAACAAAACCTTCGTGGTGGAATCAGATGCTTCAGGAACTGGTATAGGTACAATCCTCACCCAATATGGTCACCCTTCGACCTTTACTAGACAAGCATTGAGTGGCCGCAATCTGGAAAGATCTACATAAATGATGGGCATTCTCCATGCTATACACATATGGTGGCCATATCTCTTGGGATGTCATTTTCATATCAAAATAGATTACCACAACTTGAAATATTTTCTAGAGCAACGACTATCCTCCCCAAAACAAAATAAGTGGTTGACCAAAATGTTAGGTTATGATTACGAAATCATATACAAAAAGGGAAAAGATAATATAGTAGTTGATGCATTGTCAATACAACAAGAGGCGGAGGGTTCCCTCTTTTCCTTATCCTTACCGGTCCTTGATTGGATTGAAGAAGTACGTCAGGAGTGGTTAACAAACTTGAATACCTACAAGTTAATTCAACGCCTTCAGGAGGACCCCAATCCTCGCACCGGCTACACGTGGTAGGACAATATTCTCAGTTATAAAGATCACCTCATATTGTCACCCTCTTCAACACTCAATCCCAGGCTCTTAAACGAGTTGCATTCATCAACTATTGTGGGACACTGAGGCTTCCAAAAGACATATGCCCGTGCCCATCATTATTTTTTCTGGGCACGAATGAAGAAGGATATACTTAGATTTGTCACCGAATGTGAGGTATTCAAGGCTCTAGGCCCACTACAACTCTTACCCATTCCATCTTCCATGTGGACAAAAATATCCATGGATTTTATAGTGGGACTTCCTAAAGTTGGGAACAATTCTGTCATCGTGGTGGTGGTTGATCTCCTTTCCAAGTATGCTCATTTTTGTGCATTACCCCACCCTTTCACATTGACATTAGAAGAACAAGTTTTACTTGATCATATTTTCAAGCTACATGACATGCCAACCTTTATTGTATCTTATCATGGCCCAACTTTCACTAATACATTTTTGCAAGAGTTGTTTAAATTGCAGGGCACCCAACTGAACATGAACATAGCCTATCATTCTCATTCTGACGACCAAACATAAGTATTCAGGAAATTCTTGGAAACCTATTTGCGGTGTTTTTCTCCAAACAAAAAACACCAGTGGGTGCAATGGCTTCCCTTGGTAGAATGGTGGTACAATACTTCCTATCATATGGCCACTAAAATGACAAGGTACAACATATTGATACAATGTTGCAAGGTTGTACAACCATCCTAGCAGCCTTGAAGGATAACCTCAACATGGCACAAAATCGCATGAAACAACATGAAGACCAACATCGTTCATAGAGGTTTTTTTTAGGAAGGTGATCATGTGTTTCTTCGGCTCCATCTTTATAAGCAAATATCTCGCAAATATCAGGGACATCACAAGTTTGCACCCAATTTTTATGGGCCCTATCAGATCATCAAGCGTATTGGCTACGTGGATTACAAATTGTCACTTCCCGCTACTTCCAAAATCCATCCGGTGTTTCATGTGTCATGTCTAAAGAAAGTGGTGGGATAGAATTGTCGAGTTCAAACCATCCTGTCAGAATTAGATGAAGAGGGATCCCTATGGATCCAACCAAAAGTGGTCCTCAACCACAGTGAACGTCATCTGCGTGGCTGAACCATCAAGGAAGTGTTGATCAATTGGTAGGACACATCACCTGATGATATGACCTAGGAACCAATAGCCATACTTCAACAATTTCTGCACCTACAACCTTGAGGATAAGGCTTCTTTTGAATGGAGAGGGCATGTTAGGATCCAATCCTAACCCCTCTCCATGGGTCATTACTTTGTAGGATATGTTTTCTATGTAATAAAGGCCGACATTAGTTAATAAGGCCTCATAAATAAATGAGAATAAGTCAATGTAAGAAGATCTAATAGAAGCGTCTGCTTCTAGAAAAATCTTCCTCTAGAAGTTTCCTTAGAGGTTACAATTGGTATCAATCAGAGTAGGAGGCATTGGATACATTGTCTTGAAGATTATTGTAATAGATCTCTGCTCTGTTGGAGTTTTCCCCCTCGAAGAGGTAAGTGAATGTTGCTATCATTAATAAATGAGCTATCTTTAGTGTTATTCTAGTATTATTCTAATATTTCTCTAGATATATCATTCTTGTTTTGTTATTGCTTGCTCAATATTTATGTTCTGCATATTATATTGTAACTTTAATATTTCAACTTTAGTGTTTGAACCTAGAAGCTCATAATCTTGCTCATACTCATCATATACTTTCTTATGGACGGAAAATTCATGGAATGGAATTTCATAAATCAAATTTTTTTGTTATGCTAATTATCAATATAGAAATCCAAAATTCCATTTGACTGAAAAATCGAGTTTGGAACTAGTCCCTCAATTAATTTCATATCTTCTAATGCATACTCCCATTCATATTCTTCAAAAAATGCATCTTTAAATGTGTATTCATGAGGAACATATAAAGATAACTTAGTACAATAAAATACGTCATTGCATACCAACTTTTGTGAAGATCTAGCTGTAAATTCAGAGGGCATTTTAAATATTTCACTCTTTCCCCAGACAACCAAATCGCTAGGCATATTTCCAACTTGTTGATGTTTGCGACTAACCTGTTGATGTTTGTGACCAATTTTCTATACTAGCGACGAACAGGTTGGTCGCTCTAACGACTAACAGGTTGGTCACTAAAGCGACCAATATTGGGGTATTTAATTATTTTTTTTTCCCATTCACACAGGATCTATGCAAATCTGACCATTCACACTTCCTTCATTGCACTTATCCCTAAAGTTTAAAAGTCGAATTCCTTTGAGGATTTTCATCTGATATCATCGTGCAACTTCGTTTACAATATCCTTTCTAAAGTGATTGCTGCATGTTTGAAAATAATCTTATCAAAGGTTATATCAGTGGAACAATTTGGGTTCCTTGGAGGTCGATTCATACACAAGGGAGTGGGATATACACAGGAAAAAACACACACTATTATTTGGTCTTCGTTTTGTTAGAGACATACATACGTACAAAGAACTTTTGGATCTATTATGTAAGGTGACGGGTATGGAGGTCAATCTCCTAAAATCCTCCATAAGTTTCAATGAGTTGCAAGATGAAGTAACATACATGATCCACCATCTGTAATATAGGGTGGTCTAGATGCAAAATGAACTAAAATATTTTGGTTTTATACTAAAGCCCTATGGCTATGGTATCAAGGATTGGAGATGGCTTCTAGGGAAAATAGAAAGGAGGATACATTTTTGGTGCCATAAATGGTTGTTGAGGGGCAGTTGATTGACATTAGTAAAAGAAGCATTATAGGCGATCTCCATGTATTGGATGCGATGCTTTTGGCCCATATACACAATGAGGTTTTAGATAAAATATGAAGGCTTTTCTTTGAGTTCATGTGGAAGGGAAATAAGGACAAAATGGGATATCACTTGGCTCATTGGAAAATAATTGCAAGGCCAAAAAAACAAGGAGGATGGGGATTAAAGAAGTTACCACCCTTCGAAAAAGAACTTGTTGCCTAAAGCCTTTGGAATTTGATGGTTTATGGAAGCTCATAATCTATCATAAATATATGGCTCCGAGGATGGTCTGTGACAATAATTTCTTTCTGCCAGAAGATTTGGTTCAACATCTTTATTGTCAAGGTTTGAACAAACTAAACCAGATTGCAGATGAGGGATGGACAAATATATGGCACTAGAGGTGGTTTTCTGCTATCGATATTGGCTTAGAAGGAGATGTTGTAGGTTATTT